>JBBJLR010000160.1:797102-808995 GCA_037577145.1 Brachypetersius gabonensis
AGTTGGTAGGGGTTCAAATACTTATTTCACTCAATGAAATGCAAATCAGTTTCTATCTTTTATTTAAAGTTATTTTTGCAATTTTCCTTTTGCTGCGCTATCTGTCACTGTTAAAATAAACCTACCAGAGACTTTTCATTTCTTTGTCATTGGACAAACTTACAAAATCTGTGAGGGGTCAAATAATTATTTCCTCCACTGTACATACATCCACCCAGTTGATTGTTTCCTCTTGATTTTTATCAGTTCCTTACTTGATCAAACCCTCTGAAATTTAAATTTCTGTCTTAACTTTCCAAAGTGCATCTGAATGGGTTCTTTGAGAAATGCCATAGAAGAACTACCTTTGATTGTTTGGGTGGCTCTTTTTCTTTTTTAGCACATTCTTTCAGGAACCACATGGCAATTGCTCAAATTGCCTGTTTTATTCTATAATTAGAGTGCATTAATAATCTCTGTAGGTTAGGATTGGTAACAAGATGATATATGATGTATATTAAGCACTATAACAGTGCTCTCGAAAATGCTTATATTACCTTAATTAAGTAGCAATGAGCAGCCAGTTAATTAGGAGGTCATTATAATGTCCCCTTCAGTTGTAATCAAATATATTCTGATAATTGGTTCATAGGTTTATTTATTTTTACGTGAACGTTTTTTTATTCCTAGCCCACAAATACATGATGACGGAGCAGTGAAAGGATCATCATATAGCACATGGTTCACGTTCTCATTTGTCAATCATTAATACAGCTCTCCACTCCAAGAGCGTGTGCTGGAAGCTGGACTCGGTGCCATTTGCTGATCCGCAGACAACGTGACGTTCTGGCACTTTGTAAATTTTATTGCACAACTTTTGCAGGCCAAAAACTCAAGGTTCAACTTCGGTTAGCTATCACTCGGTTTCTGGAGCAGTTTGCATAAGGAACAAGAGATCTTTGGCAAAGGTGGGTGAGAAAAAATATATATTGTAGCATTACTGCTGTAAACATGCTGTTATGATATTAATTATAGGAATTACAGTTCAGTAATTTAGTTTAGTTTTAGTTGCTTATAAATTTTATTTGTTTATAAAAAGAAAGTGGTCAAGAAACATCAACACAGTACATTTTGTTTATCAATAAGCATAATTTGACATAATATAACAAGCTTAATGTTGCCAGACAGGCATTCTATTGCTATATATTTGAAGAGGCAGATATACATCCATTTACCTTGAGATTTTTGGACATATTCCCAAGATCATAGACGCTGAGATGATGTTCAGGTCTTCATGTCTTTTTGTGATTAGTTGTACATATTGAAAAAGGCATTATTTGTATCTTCCTACAAGGACATTCTTACAGGAAACTCAAGAGTTAGTGCGAATTAATGATTATGGGTGGGTGTGTGAAAAATTGATTTCTAAGTTGAGTTCCTCATACTGTGTATTTTCTTCAGAATGGGAATTCAGTTCATCCCAATGCTGTCTTCACTGAAACTGGAGACAGAGTACAATTAGCCAGTTTACTGGACCAAGACACAAGCCTGTTCTGACTATATTTAATTGTCTATAATTGACTTCTTCCCTTTAACTTTTACAGGACTTCTGGTTGCCAACCAGAATGGGAGATTGGGGGTTTCTCTCGAGTTTACTGGACAAGGTTCAGTCCCACTCCACTGTCATCGGCAAGATATGGATGAGCGTCCTCTTCATCTTCAGGATCCTGGTCTTGGGGGCAGGAGCCGAGAGCGTCTGGGGCGATGAGCAATCCAGTTTAGTCTGCAACACCTTGCAACCTGGTTGCGAGAATGTTTGCTACGACTGGAAGTTCCCCATCAGCCACATTCGCTTCTGGGTCATGCAGATCATCTTCGTTTCCACACCAACTCTGGTCTACCTGGGCCACGCGTTCCTTGTCATCCACAAGGAGAACAAGCTGAGGGAGAAGATCAAAAGACAGCGAAACACCACAATGCTCAAAATGCCCAAATACACAGATGAACAAGGTCATGTCAGCATCAGGGGGAACCTCCTGGGGAGCTATCTAACCCAGCTTTTCTTCAAGATTATCTTAGAGCTGGCTTTCATTGTGGGGCAGTATTATTTGTACGGTTTCATCATGATCCCAGAGTTTGCTTGCTCAAAGAAACCATGCCCCTACACTGTGGAGTGCTTCATGTCCCGCCCCACGGAGAAGACCATCTTCATCATCTTTATGCTGGTGGTGTCCTGTGTGTCCCTCCTGCTGAACGTGATAGAGATCTTCTACTTGATTTGCACCAGGGTCAGATGTAGAAGGAGACGAATTAGACGCAACCACACATCGGCTGAAAACCCCGCCAGCCTGGCCTCTTCGTGGCAGCCAAGGCAGGAGGCTGAGGACCCATTAAAGCAAAACAAGCTGAACATGCAATACGAGACTGGACAGAGTCTGGATGGGGCAATGGAGGACAAAAATCTGTTACAGGAACATTAGACTGAGCGTCCCCAAGGGCAAAGCTCTCAGAAGGGTGTTTTTGGGGGACACGATTGAATGTGTTGCTTATAGACACTAGGGTCAAAAACTCTGTTATCTAGAACTGATCTTTATTTCATCATTAATGAAACATTGATGCAAAACTGAACTGTTTTTTAAGAATACATTGAAAAACGTCTCCAGAACATTGGTCATTTGGAAAGAGAGGAGGAATGGAGATTCTTCACCTTGGCAGAAACGTAAATAATTGATGGCAGGCTGGTTTAAGGCAAATAATGGTATTTTTTGACCGAGTAAATATTAGCAAAGGATGATGTAATTGTCTTGTACGTGACAAAAATTGATGAAAGAATTTCTTTGTAGCGAACCTAATTGTTAATGAATTCTAATTAAACAACACACTATTATAAATTAATCTGTGAGCTCTGTAAATAAAAAAAACCTTTTAAATAGTGTTTCACTGTTTATGAATTATATCTTAGGCAGGAAATATGGTGTTTCTTATACTGATATTTGTATCATTTTATTCGTCTTTTGAGATGTATTAATTAGAAAGTAAGTTATATAGAAGAATTTGTTGTTCAGTATTCCTCAGTATGAATAATGCTGAAATAGGAGATTATGGTGTTTGATCTTCTGAAATAAAGAGTTTTTAAAAAGCTGTTAAAGTTGCCTTTGAATTTTAATGTGAAAATAAAATTTACATCAAATTAGAGACAACATGATCACATGTCTTCTTTTCTGATACTGATATTGAGAATGAGTAACAGCCGATATTGATAGTGATAAAGATCCAATCATTTTTCCTCTCTGGCTTTAAAATGAGCTGTTTTCAATTAAAGCACATCACTAAAGATGACAGATGGTGTTTAAATTGCTCAAACACTCCACCAACCCAGTACACAGCTAACATCATATTTCAGGCAAGATTTACTACATGATTGGAGTCAGTTCGTTATTTTTTTCCTTTAGATATTTAATCCAACCCAGTATAGAAATACCTGGATCAGGTCAGATCACTAGAATCTATAGCTGAGTGAAAGATAAATACATTAATAATTTCCTTTATAATTTTACAGGATTCCTGTTTATAATATATTTTGGTGTGTAGATATTGCGGTGTTGCCATAATTAAATATAATTTTAGTCATCCATCCATCCAGACAGCTGATAATTATTTTTTAAACTTTATTTATTCTAATGTTCAATAGTGTTTTGACTGGTACCTTCATCAGACTACAACAGTACTGCACACACACACGGTTTCAAATGTTCCAAAAGTACACAAACAGAGGACGTAAAGTCATGTGTTTTTACTGTAATTCCTTTGAGGAAGCTTTGAAATGTGTGTTTTTATGACTGAACTGGTTGTAAAACGCTCTTAACGATGAAACAATATTTTGATGATGAGTGCCTAAAAGTGTACGTTATGGGTGAAAATATAATGGAGAAGACATCTGCGAAATAAATTATAAGTAATATAACATTTAAGTTTTCTGAGAAAGTTAGAAGATAAATGTAGTATTACATTTGTAAAAAACTATGAATATGTTGGATGGTATGTAATATTTCTCATACTGCTGGACTAAACCCCATTTAAAAGGACTAATTAGCTCTTTTGGTGATAAATCATGGAGTTCTCAACATACTGAAAATACTCATGGCTTAGAAAAGCTTACCAACAGTTCTTCACAATATTGATAAATATTATCCAGTTCTGTGTATACTAATGTATGGAAAATACATAATACACATATAATTTTAAAATGTTAATACATGCTTGATCTGAGGAGGAAAAATGGTTGTAATTAAAGACATTCTGTCCTGTTCCACATGTTGAAGACCACGTTCTTTGATTAATGATTGATTTTTCACTATTGTACCTGACTTTACCCGTTTCTGCCATGCAGGGGACTTATCATTTGTAGTGAAGAGCAACGTGACAGACCCGTTGCGAAACTTCACTGAAGGTAAAGTTCGGTGTGGACACTCAGTGCATGGCACTTTATTATTCAGTTCCATTCGTTCCTACCTTAACACCTTCCAAGGTAAGTAAATGGCTAGAACTTACTGTGTTTTGTGTATTTAAACTAATATTTAAGTCGTACAAGTGAAATTTTTAAAAACTAAACTAATGACATTTGAGTCATGGCACTAAAATAGGACCAAGGATTATGAAGGCTAAGCAACAAAGCTGCTACAAGTAAAAGAATTTAAGAGCTCTTAAATTGTTCATTATTTTTACAATGAAATGCTGCCTCACATGTTTCCATATGTGACATATGCTGAAATTCAAATAAATACTTACTTTCTTAAAGTACTTAACACATCTGGTATCTGCCCATGCAGCGTTTGAGGAAAAGATAAAAACAAATATTCTACTTTTTTTTATCAGTATGTAGATCTTTAGAAAATGAGCTTATTAAATGCATAACTCATTATATTGTATGGATAAATATGATATAATATGACTAAACCAGCAGGTGGGTCATGTGCTTAGACAGCAAGTTGCGATTGACCATTAGTGTGTGTTAGCTAGCCCTTCATAACATGAAGCTTTGAAGTAAAATGCAATATTTGATCAAACATTCCGATCGATCATTTCAAGTTCATGTTAGAATCAGTAGGTGTCTGTATTTTCTTTCCTCAGATTGTCCATTACAGCTGGACCTTGGACTCTTCTGCTTCTCACAGCAGTTTTCAACAGAGGCTCCTCAACAAGCAGCAGAGGTATTTATTGTTGTACCATATTTGAAGATAATTCTGAAAAAGAAAAGGTGGTACTACAGAGAAGTGTTCTTTCTGTAGCCATCTTAAAAAATCGTACTGTTCTTCTTTGCCTTGTTTTAAACATGGTTTTTAAACCATTGCACTTTCATATCTGTTTTTATTTATTTAATTTAATTCTGATTCTGTAAAGCACAGTAAAGGACCTTTGTGTTGATCTTGACTTGACCTTCCGCTTTCTTCCACCAGATAAAGCTTTACAGACACAAACATGGGGGAATGGAGTTTCCTCTCCAAGCTGCTGGACAAGGTGCAGTCCCACTCCACGGTCATCGGGAAAGTGTGGATGACGGTCCTATTTGTCTTCAGGATCATGGTTCTCGGAGCAGGTGCAGAAAAGGTGTGGGGAGATGAACAGTCTAAAATGGTCTGCAACACCAAACAGCCCGGCTGCACAAACGTCTGCTATGACCACGCTTTCCCGATATCCCACATCCGCTTCTGGACCCTCCAGATCATCTTCGTGGCCACGCCGACGCTTGTGTATCTCGGGCACGTTCTGCATGTCATCCACAAGGAGAAAAAGCTGAGAAAGCAACTCCAAAACCAGCCCGAGGGTCCAGGAGGCAAACGGCCAAAATACACCAACAACAAGGGGAAAGTGGACATCAAGGGCAGCTTGTTGGCCAGTTACATGACCAGCGTGGTCATGAAGATCCTGCTGGAGGCCGGTTTCATAGCCGGGCAGTATTACCTGTACGGTTTCATGATGGTGCCCAAAATTGAATGCACACGATACCCATGTCCCTACACTGTAGAGTGCTTCATGTCCAGGCCTACAGAGAAGACCGTCTTCATCCTCTTCATGCTGATCGTGTCCTGCGTGTCCCTGTTCCTGAATGTCATTGAGATTTTCTACCTGATTGTCTACAGGACAAAAAAGCATCAGGCAAAGCTGAGTTCGGGCTTTAAGCAAAGTTGTTTATATCTTCATGGAGGTGAAGAAAGCAGCAAAGCCTGAAAGAGCAAAACGTAATAACAAGAACGCATCCACAGTCTTTCGCCACAGATACCTTTCTAATAGAAACCAATGGGCTTACAGCTGGCCCTGTAAGAAATCAGGATGCAATCAGGTTTGTGGTAGATGTTGATGTCCTCTTGTGTACATCCTGAAGAAAGACGTCCATTCTGGCTTCAAGACTGTTTCCTTTACCATCCTGCATCCTACAGGAGAAAAAAAATCACGTTTACATTTGAGGGTATTATATTGGTCAGACGTCATTTCACAAAGTGGTTACAAAATAGAAGGATGAGTCTTTGTTTGCTCCTACATTTCCTTTTTTATTTTCAGTTTAAGAAATTAAAATTTTGTAGAAATTAACCTTGATATTAAATTATGACAATAACTGAGAATGCTTTATTTTGTAAATAATATAGCACAATAATATAGACAGATTAATGCAAAATTTTGAAAATATACTACAGTTTGTTCTCGCTGCATGGGGAATATACGGACAACATATAATGACAGAATATTAAATGTGTGCAAAACGATATTGTAGATGTTTGTTGTAGATGTAGATTGTTGTAGAAGATTGTAAAATTACACAGTGTTCCAGAAATGAGAATTCCAGCCAATCACTATACAGATAAATAGATAATTACAGTATATTATTTGTCATTGATATGGTATAAATTCATAATTCTAGTATACTATTTATCACTGATATCATATCAATAGATAATTATTGTTTATTATTTATCATTGATAGCAACTGCTACCAAAAAGGACCTTTTGTTGCCTAGTTTAGAGCATTTAAGTCTCCACTGTAAATGTTGTATATGTATATATAAAAAATTTCAGTGTTGAAGTGTTTTGAAGTGTATTTCTTCATATTTATAGAGTATATTTTAGAATAAAGCATATTAATAACTCTTAATAACCCTGTTTTCCTAACACATTAATACAAAAATAGCCTCCTTATTATTTCTAGTCTTGTTTGAGTGTTTAATCTCTGCGTTCTTTATCCGTGTGATGAGAACCGAACCCAGAGAACTTGTTAGTGACGTCCTGGATCTAAAGATGAGTTGTAGAAGAGTCGTAGAAACTCCCACTGAAATTTATCTTCAGCCCAAACAGATGATTGTGCTAGTACTGCATCGACTTCCCAGTTGTTTGTTTGTGTCTCCATTGTTGATTTTTGCACAGACAGTTAAAAACAGTGGCCTTTTTCCATGTCATGATATTTCCACCAATCAGAAAACAGTGATGCACTCAGCTCGGCTGCGGCCGACTTTCAGCCCTGCCGTTGAGCAGCTTGGGTTCAAGCTCAAAACATTTGTTCACAGTACGGCTCAGTTTCTTGAGCGAGTGGCAGGGACACCAAAAGAGCTGAGAAAAAAAACGAACAAAAAACTCATCACCAACAGAGACCACTCGGGTGTCAGGGATTGTGTGAGGGTGAACAGGTTCTGTTTCTATACAAATGTGGCTTAAATAAAGGCAGGAAAACAAGAAGCAGATGAATCTAACTGGAGTTGCAGGCCAAACCAAAGTGAGAGATAAAGACAGATTTCAGGAAAGACAAAAATTCTGAGTAAAATTAAGACTCATGCTGTTCATAGTCATCCAAGAGCTTTTAAAGCAAGATCAGGACTGTGGCTGTATAACACTGTGTAACGTGACCTAAATCTATAGACACAGTGACAGTTCTGATCGTGTTCTGAAAGTTCTTGGATGACTATGAAAAGCAGAACTTTCTGTGAGTTTTGTTTTGACAGCCAGCTCTTTATCCCTCAGTCTGCACTATATCTCTCATTTTGTTTCAGCCTGCGATTCACCTGTTTCTTGTTTGTTTACTTTTATTTAACCCAGAGGCTGTTCACAACATGGTCAGGACCATCACTGTGTCACAGATTCAGGTAGTGATGAGAGTGCTAAACAAGGATGATCACATGGCACCCCCTAGTGGTAGAGAGTACAACTAATGTCTGCAGTGGATAAAAAGAAAGTCCAGACACTGAGCCGGTTGGGGAAATCTTGGTACTATTTTTCTAATTACTGTGCCTTATTAATGAGTAATAGAAGCAAGTGTTCTTACTGATATATTCTAAATGTTCTTGTCTTCTTTGGTCTGTAATGTGCAGACAGTGTAGGCCTACGCAACAAACATATCAGTGTTTTTCACACAAAAACAGGCAACTACAGGATGTTTTTAACACATTAACACAGAAACAAGCTCCTTCAGTAGGAGTTGGGGTCAAAAAAGATGGATCATGGTTTGCACTCCAGAGGGATGATTCTGATGCAAATGTACATTCACTAAACTCGCAGTTTAAGCCTATGTAACAAACATATTTGTGCTTTTCACACACAAAAAACATAGCTGAGTGTGCTGTTGTCGCTTCCTAATGTCGGTTGTTGTCGGTTCATTACTCTTGGCCTGGCGTATGTGGAAGTGAAAAATAAAGCATATGAATTAAAGCCCATGCAGCAGAATTACAGAGTAATGTTGTATTTCTTTATTATGACACATTAAGTCACATGATGTCGCATCATATTATCATACGCGACATCAAAGCAAAAATCAACAACACAAGTGAACAACATGACGTTTTGCAAAGCAAGAATGATTACTGTACGCACAGAAACAGCTGCATAGCAGATAAGACAAAATATATGTGTGTATTATCTAAATCCATAATCACTCATTTATAAAACACAGGAGACACAGGAAGAAGAGACACAGACAAACATGTCTGTTCTCCTCATTAAGAACAGCAGTAGTGCATGAACTTATGGTAAATTGCTCAGGGACCTTTACGAAGCCGAGGACGCTCGGGATCCCGTCCACTCTTCTCTGATAGGACTATTTACAGTAAAGTGTTGAGGTACAATCTTAAACAAAGACCCCCTTTGGATACCAAAGTATGTTTCTCAAGCTGGTCCTCAGGGAACATCAGATGGTCCACATTCCTATAAAAGCAGAGCAAATTAGAACAAATACGATGCTCTCTGAGGACAAGTTGGAGAACACTGCCCTATAAAACCATCTGACCATTAAAAAAAAAAAAACATTATTGTAAATGTGATGTGTAAGGAGCAAATAACTTGCTTAAATTAGCCAGTTTAACATAATAAAACAATTTCAATAAAACAATACTTCCTAATACTTTACAGTAGGACTACTCTTATAATGGATCCATAATAAAAATGATTTAGAAATTATTTAGGTAGTAGACCATTTATAAACAGTTATAAACAAGTAATAGCAGTCGTCATGCATTAAGTTTATCTTGTCTCTTTCTCAGACAGAATGTTAAACTTTATCAAGCCTTTGTTAACACACTACCACCATTAAAACACCAGCTCTCGCCAAATAGTGAGCCTGAATCAATGTATGACAACTGTTATAACTTGCTTATAACTGATTATTACTGATTTATAAACTGTCAACAACCTCATTAACAGCCTGATTATAAATCATTTATAGACCCTTTATAAAGGGAGTCCTATTGTAAAGTGGTGTTCTAACAAAAGTGTTCTAAGTGTTGTAAAGTGGTGTTCTAACCCAAGGTTCTATCTAGGTTCTGTCATCCATCTAAGCAAAGAGGGAACCTTGATTTTTAAGACCAAGAGACTTGCACATTCAGCAAAATGTCTCAGTGGTGAATGGTTTGCATTCAGTGGGTGGATTGCTTCGTGGATACTTTCTGAATACAGTTGCTCGACCGAACAAGTAGAAGATCTCTGCTACGTTCAAAGCGAGAGACACACAGGCCACCACCAGCATGAAGATGATAAAGATGGTCTTCTCTGTGGGACGGGACATGAAGCACTCCACGTGGCCAGGACAAGGCTGGACATTGCAGCTGATCCGAGGCTCCATCATGAAACCGTACAAGTAGTACTGGGCCACGATGAAACCGGCTTCAAACAAAATGGTGACGAATAAGCAGGAGACATAAACACACAAGAGGTTCCCCTTGTAGCGGAGCTTGCCGTTGTCATCTGTGTATTTGGGTATCTTCAGCCCTCGGTTCTCGGCCTGGCTTTGAAGCTTCTGCCTGATTTTGTTCTCTTTGTGGATGACGTTGAGGACGTAGCCGAGGTAGATCAGAGTGGGTAAAGAAACGAAAAGGATCTGGAGGACCCAGAAGCGAGTGTGGGAGATGGGGAAGGCTCGGTCGTAGCACACATTCTTGCATCCGGGCGTGTTGATGTTGCACACCATGCCAGACTGTTCGTCCCCCCACACCTTGTCCACTCCAGCTCCCAGAACCATGATCCTAAAGATCAACAGCACCGTCAACCACACCTTCCCGACACTGGTGGAGTGGGACTGCACCTTATCGAGCAGCTTGGAGAGAAAGTTCCATTCCCCCATGGCCTCCTCTCAGCTGGAGAAAGAGGAAGGCTTAGTCAGGACAAGAAACGGAACTTGCAGAAATGCATTAAAAATATTACGCTGGTGTTCTTCTCACTGCAGAAAACTAACTTTTAATCCATTCCACATTTTTGTTTGTAAGTAGAAGAGGAGATATTTTTATTTTATAAGACAAGACGAGACAAGATCAGATCAAATCAGATCAGATCAGATCAGGTAAGATCAGATAAGATAAGATAAGGTGAGACAAGGCAAGACAAGACAGGGCAAGATGAGATAAGAAAAGAGAAGACATTTGCATTGTTACAGCAGTAAAGTGAACAGAACAAAAGAAAGAAGAAGCAGCAAAACCTATAGAAATAAAACTATACAACTATACAAACTATACAAAAAAGATATGTAATTTAATGTGACTTTTAATGCTTTCTATCTGGATTAATGGCCTTAAATGTCACTATCACTCTCTCACAGACTTTTTTGTAGTATTATAATTGGTCTTACCTTGCTTCTTCAGTGTTTAGTGTTTTTTTTTTTAAGCAGATACAAATCTGAAATTAAGTTTTGAAAATGGAGGTATGGTCACGAATGAAACTCCATCCCATCTTTCCGCACTTGGCAATTTTATAATTTTGTCCTGTAGGTGCATCGTCACATCGTGCCCTCCCACAATCCTCTCAGTTTCACAATCCCTGAACACGTACACGACCTCCTCACAGTTTCAGACTGACAGTGTCACCACTGAACTCTCCACTGTACTGTGTCTTCGCCATGCGAACAAGACCAGCGGCAAAGAAACAGAGATTTGGAGAAAAAGGAACTTGATTTTCCAATCATATTCAAAGGTTTGGGTGCAACTGGCCAAATTACTTGTCAAATGACATCAAATTCGTATATAAAGTTGAACACAACATTCCCATATTTTAGTAGTATTATATTAGTATTGTAATTTCTATGTAGTGAATGTTCCATGTTCTTTTTTTTCCCCGTCTTTTTTGTGTTTTGTGCTTCTTCCTCACACTTCCCCAAACACCGCAGCAGCATTAGAGGACGGAAGATGCTGACTCAGTGCACTCTATGTGTCTTCTAACACATGGCCAGTCATTTCTCAATACACAATACATGCCATCATAAACTATTTGAACAAAAATATTGGGACAACTGACCCTTACACCAAGAGAGACTTTAATGACTTTGCATTCAAGCCCATAAACATTAATATGGAGTTGGTCCCCCCTTGCAGCTGTAACAGCTTCCACTCTTCTTGGAAGACTTTCCACAAGATTCTGGAGTTTCTGTGGGAATTTGTGTTCATTCATTCTG
>JBBJLR010000160.1:809095-873027 GCA_037577145.1 Brachypetersius gabonensis
TATATATATATTCCATCATACATTTATCTATAGACATATATGTACGTCTGTACATATGTTTACATATATTTGTATGAGTATGTATATATATACTCACAGACTTTTGACAGATGGAAACCACTGATGTTAAGCAATAATATTTGCCTACCAGAATTGTTTCTGTTGTTTCATTAAGTAGTGAAGTGCTTTGCTTGATACTTTGTACATGTAGTCAGCTCACTTTTCCTGTTTTTTGGGCTACTGTACACACCGTACTGTACTGTGCCTTTTTTAAAAAGTTATCATTAAATGTCTTTTATGTGTAATTACACATCTGAGGAGTACATAGAAATTAAAAGGCTATCATTCACCACTTAAAAGGAATTCCCCATAAGATCTATGGTTGTGATATATATAGAACTATGACAACTTAAAGAGCGATTTGAATAAATCAGTGTATTTTTGTGGAGGTAAATGGTTCTTTTCAAAACTTTTAATTATTTTTTAGCTCCTTGTAAGACCATTGTTTCAAACCACTATTTTCCACACATATGAATCGTTTTTGTTAAAAAAAAATGTGTAGGAGTTCTTCTGCTCTCTGTTTTATAGGCCCCATAGTGTTCACAAGTTTTTCATCATTAGATGATAGCCAGGAGGACAGATGTTCTCTGTTTTCCAGCACAGAGTAAATGCAAGTGCTGGAGGCTCTGGGACACCTATCATGAAAAGGCACTTTTTTTAAGTCTGTGATAATTAATCTTAGCAATCTTTTTCTTGCAGCAAGAACACCCCCGAGATGGGTGACTGGAGTGCTTTGGGAAGGCTCCTTGACAAGGTGCAGGCCTACTCCACGGCCGGAGGAAAGGTCTGGCTCTCTGTTCTCTTCATCTTCCGGATCCTGGTCCTGGGAACAGCTGTGGAGTCCGCCTGGGGAGATGAACAGTCGGCCTTCAAGTGCAACACCCAGCAGCCGGGTTGCGAGAATGTCTGCTACGACAAGTCGTTCCCCATCTCGCACGTGCGCTTCTGGGTGCTTCAGATCATCTTCGTGTCCACGCCCACGCTCCTCTACCTGGCGCATGTGTTCTACTTGATGCGCAAGGAGCAGAAGCTCAACCGCAAGGAGGAGGAGCTGAAGGCCGTGCAGAATGACGGCGGGGACGTGGACGTCCCTCTGAAAAAAATTGAGCTGAAGAAGCTCAAGCATGGCCTGGAGGAGCACGGCAAGGTGAAGATGAAGGGGGCGCTGTTGCGCACCTACATAGTCAGCATCATCTTCAAGTCTCTCTTCGAGATCGGCTTCCTGCTGATCCAGTGGTATATCTATGGCTTCAGCCTGTCCACTGTGTACACCTGCGAGCGCTCCCCATGTCCTCACAGGGTGGACTGCTTCTTGTCCAGGCCCACCGAGAAGACCGTTTTCATCATCTTCATGCTGGTGGTCTCCCTCGTCTCCCTGCTTCTCAACATTGTTGAGCTTTTCTATGTGTTCTTCAAGCGGATCAAGGACCGCGTCAAGGGCAAACAGAACCAGTACCCTTCCGGTGGTACCCTGAGCCCCACGCCCAAGGAGTTGTCCACCACCAAGTACGCCTACTACAACGGATGTTCCTCACCCACGGCTCCGTTGTCTCCCATGTCTCCCCCAGGCTACAAGCTAGCCACGGGCGAAAGGACCAACTCCTGCCGCAACTACAACAAGCAGGCCAACGAGCAGAACTGGGCCAACTACAGCACCGAGCAGAACCGGCTGGGCCAGAACGGAAGCACCATCTCCAACTCGCATGCACAAGCCTTCGACTACCCCGACGACACACAGGAGCACAAGAAAATAACGCCGGGCCACGAGCTGCAGCCCCTGGCCCTGATGGATCCGCGGCCGTGTAGCCGAGCTAGCAGCCGGATGAGCAGTCGACCAAGGCCGGACGACCTGGACGTCTAAGCTGGAGAACTGGCACAAAGAGCGCAGTGGGGATGGGCGGCAGTGGGGATGGTCGCGCCGGTCCTCATTCTAGACTCTAGCTGATACAGAGACATAAAATTTACTCACACTGCTGGAGGTACTATTCGTTAATTAATGATGATGTTGAAACTAGCGGCGCTAACATTGTCTTAACAAGCTGAACAGCTTAGAGGGGTTTGGGAGGCCATGAGTGTGTTCGCTTCCCGTCAGTCCTGCATTTTTCCTCCGGAAGAATATGCCTTGGTGATGTGATTGATTAATTGATTGATTGATTGATTGATTGATTGATTGATTGATTGTTTGTCTTGCATTGTTCCACAGCCACACAGTGACATTCCATTTCAGAAGGTTCCCAATTCACCTGTTTCAGAAATCCCATAATCACACCCATTCACATCTCAATGACCTTGACACCATCTTAGCCAAACAGGGTTGTAAGTAGGTTCCTAGTGCTGAAGTTGACAAATTAATATTTATTTATCCACTAGATGACTGACTACTACTCAAGGTCATATCCATAGGGGTAATGCTTCACAATAATAAGTCACCAGAGCCAATTGCATATTTATTGACAATTATCCAAATTTCAGCAATACATCTATTAACAAACGGTTGCTTTTATTAATCATAGTGGACTGTCATTTTTTCCTGGTAAACTTTGAATATATGTGGTGTTAGTTTGATTATTTTTGCGTTTGTTATATTGGTGTGGGCAGAAGTATCTGATTTGTTTGGGGTTTTTTTTCACTCTTTGAGAGAAAGGCTTTATTTTTTTCACTCTTTTGAGTATGTCTCTTTGAATGGGAGAGTAGGGCAGTATAAGTTAGTTCGTGTTTTACCCTTGGAGTGAGTGATTGATGTTTTTTTTTTTGTTTTGTTTTTTAAGTTGATATAATCATGCTGCTTGAGAGATAGAGTTTTAGTACTGTAAATCAAGCTAACTGTGTCACAAATGTGAGTTTTTAGAAGACTGCTTGTTAGAGCTGGACTAATATTTAGTCAATTAAATAAAAAAAAAAAGTTATATGCCAATGTAGCTCCACAACTACCAAACACTTGATGAAAATTTCAATTGGGACATTTAAGTTTTCATTCGCAAACTTTACATCATAGCATATCGGTACTCAAACATGGAGGTTCATGGATTATTTTTTTTTCCAGCTACAACGGTGTTTGCACTGAGATTTTGGCAAGGATTTTGTATGATGCAGAAGTGGCAAGTGTTCTCTCTGTTATGCATGGGACTAATTTATTTTTTTTATCACACACCAAGCAGAAAATCACTACACTTTCATGTGAACCCTTAGTATTTTAAGGGGGTGGGGGATCTTGAAGGGCCGAGGTAAGATCTTAAGTGAACAAGGTGAAGGTCGTCCAAGTCGTTTAAAGAAGAAGAGAGTTGAGAAAATGTCATTCCATGGAATCCACTGTTGTACAGTGTACAAGTGCATGATAGCAAAAAAAGTCATTAATCAAATCTGTGAAAAAAAAAAGCTATTTTAACCAATAAAGATTTTTTTCTTTGTAACATTTGACATCTTTTTGTTTAAAACGCATAGCGATAGCAACAGGATGACATGTGCTGTCTACTTGAGGTTATGTCTCTTTTAACTTTCCTCAGATCTCAGGACTGCGTTTGGCCACAACAAGCATTTTTAATTTACAAGCTGTTAAACACATATAATAACAGAATGACACAACACGCAGCAATTTGTCTGGTGCCAGTATCAAACAGGGCCTGGTACTGGCATTTGGTTCGAAAGAATTAGCTTTACACAAGCCGCTGTGTTATAAACCCAGGCAATGAGGAGAAAAGGCGGCCTTCATGGCCAAAATCGGCCCATGCCAAGACTTACTTACAAACCAAAAGGCCCGATATGGTTTTACATGTATGTTTTAAAATGCCCCCAAAACTTTGAAAATTTCATCATATAAAAAGATTCAGTGCTTTTTCCCTTATCCAAGTTTCCTATTTAACCTTTCCACAAAGCTAAATAAAACCACATGTCTGGGCTGAGCCTGTGGACCACATGTGGCTAGAGCAGAGGGAGTGGGGGGGTGAGCAGGAGACTTTGATCTAGTGCTAATTAATCCAGATCTTTTATTCATCAATGGCTTTGTTATTGGCTTTATCGCCCAGTGTTATTTTACGAAAAGGGAGACTCCCTGAAAATGACTTTAGCCACGCAGGTATTGTCAGAAGAGATTAATTAGCATGCAAATTACAGAGAGAGAAAGAGAGAGAGAGAGAGCTTGTGGATAGCAGCTTGCAGCAAACTTTGAACTCCATTGAGGCTCAGCTCTCAGCATGCCTCTGACAGAAGATACCCAGAAACTAGGCAGGCTCTTAGTATCGCTTTCCATTAACCAGGTGATCTTCTCCAGTGGAAGCAAGCAAGGACTAGGTGGAGACACATTTACCCCCGGTCCTGTGCTGAGTATCATTCAGCAACTGCTGTGCTGCTAGCTTGTATGAGTGAGGAATTCAAATGTGGGCCCACAACAGAGTTTAAAGAGGTCAGAAATGTAGTTAATGTAACATTACATAACCAAAAAAGAGCTAAAAATGAAGAAAACAGTGGGCCAGCAAAGCTATCCAGTGCCCTCTCCTGAGGTACACAGACCACGTCTGCGACTGTGAGCCAGTTCTCCCACACGTTTCTGCGTCTATTTTTGGAAGATGAGGATTCAAGTGAGGACAGCTTAAATGCACATAAAGCGCTCGCTCCTCTCCACAGACTACTGAAAACCTCTGTTTCTGAGTTACATTTCCTCCACCCGTACAGCCACCCACACCACAACTTCAGGGTGGTTCTGGGAATACACGTTAAAGCTGCTAACTTTGACTAAAAATGGCAAATCGGCTCTTTTATTATGACGTCGCCCCGTGTCTAATAAAAACATATGCCGTGCTGCTCTCGTAATATTTTATATTGGACAGCAGTTTGGCTAGGGCAGCAAACTCAATCTGACTTTTAATGATGTTCTTATTTTTGTCTGAAAGCCCTCTGCGAGCAGGTTACTGATCCCAGCTGTTCGCCCAGATGAAAACGCACAAGCCTGTTTTCATGGATTCGATCACTAAAGCCATGATTCCGGGAAGCTGAGGAACATCTTGACCGCGTGGCCAGTGGTTCCTGATCCTGCTTCTGGAGTTCTCCTGCTCCACATATTTTAGTGTTCTTCAACTCGAAGGCACCTGATCAGATTATCATCCAACTAATAAGCCCCCGCTGAGCTGAAATGGGTGTGTCAAAGCAGGAAAACAATAAAGCTAACGATATGGTTCAGCCAACAATGACATACATCAAGGTTCAAGGTTAATTTATTGTTATCAGCAGCTGTGAAGACATACACAGCGGGGGTATCCAAAATCACGCACTCACGTGAGTGCACTGAAATGCAGTGTGTAGTGCGCACTGAGCACTTCGCTCTGTAGTTGTGAATCAGTGCTGCCCTAAATGGAACACTAACATTTTGCACTTAGCGGAAGTGACGGACTAACATTTGCTCGCGAATCTCCAGCCGCCAAAATATTTTACCACGTACCGTGTACATCAGTAAAATAACTTTAATAAGGTTACTCACATTTATACCAACCAGTTGCCTCGGCTTGGGCTTGCATTTCACTGTTGGCTGCCATTATCCAACTCGAAAACACGTTGAAAGTCCCGCCCCCTCCGCGCCCGTTTAGTGCGCAGAGTGTCCATCGTTCTGCGTTTTCTGGCAATTTTTAATGCAGCATCCAGGTACTTTCAGTGCACTGAATTTTAGCTTAGTTGGCAGTGTGAATGCACTACACCCTAAAATTGCACAATAAAAGTGTGCAAGTGCGCGATTTCGGACACACTCAGTGTGATGAGACGTTTCTCCATGGACCACAGTGCAACACAACAAACAACAACAGTCCAAGTTATGACAGAAACAATGCAAACAACACAATAAACTGACACAACAGTAATGTAATCTAATATAAACCTTCCAGAGTGACTAGTATTGCACCATTATTGATTATTGCACAGGAGTGCAAAGAATGACAGAAACAATACAATAAATAGACAATAACAGTAGTGTAACAGAACTGTGAATGGGATTTTTTGTTACTATTTTCCTACTAACTCAAATGTAGTGCCTAATGTGTAGTGTCTTTTGTTTTATTCTCTTGTCCAGGCCTGTGTACAGACCTCTTGGGGTCCAGGAGGTCAAGGGATGCGATGTAAACCTGAAAGTGAATGACATTTAAGTAGATAAGTCTTTCCTAAAGTGATAGTAATCTTGCCCCAGTTTCAAAGAAAGGGCTGTGGCATTATGCACCTACTTACTTCAGGATAAACACATTCTTACACTCTCTTAATAAGAGAGAGTTTAAAGACATTATTGGAGGGATTTCTAATGCTGCGTTCATTCATGTATGAGCAACAGGTCAAAGGTAACCTGAGATGAAGTCTAGAGAGGGCACCCAAACGTGATGAAGCTTGGGGAGCCCAAGCAAATCCCCCAGATCTATTCTCAGAATGAGGCTGAAGAGGCCGTCAATGATAGAAACATGTCTTTAACAATTGCAGAGGTGATAAATAAACATTAACAAAGAAGGAGCTTGTATAGTTTTATATAGAACAGGGCCTTGAGGTCTATCTGTGCACATGCCTGCCTCGAGCTCTTAATTGTATCAGTTTAATTGGAATTAAGTGGCTGCAGATGTATAATTCACATGATGTGTTCTCTATGTTACGACTGGCTGTCAGTTTCACAAAGCTGAGACGCAGCGACTGTTGTTGAAGAGGCTCGAAGAAGTTACAAGTGAGCCACAGTACGATTTTACAATATGTGACACAATTAAGTTTTGTGAGCTTCAGCATGTAAACCAGCTATAATGAACCACAAGCTTCACAGTGTGCGAAGGATTTGTCTAAATTACATTCAGGCCTGGTTTCTGAAACTGTGTACATGCTATTATTGCTACAATTAAAAAATCTGGCTTCAAGATGACTTTTTAGCTATGCAACATATTTTTGTCCATTAATTATAATATGCAAGCGTAACTGGGAACCACTATTCTACACTGTACCAGGAGTAGATCTTTAAATCTGGACTCTGATACTTGTGTTTTATTAAACTGGGTAATACAGAATAGGTACATGCACACTATAATATATCAACAGTGCGTTTAAATCCACTGTGTGGAGCACCGGACCTCACATAGGTGGTGCAAAATTCTTCTGAATTTCTTAGCAGATTGTCGGTTCTCTCAGATTGGCTGCTTAGCACTGTTGGGTGCACAAGGATATGACACAGTCACATTTCCTGAGAAATCTGGGCAGTTTACTTAAGCATAAGTGACTCAAAACAGTAGGATGAGTCCAATTCTTCAATCGCAGGAGTGGCCCGATCTCAAACGATGTCTCAGCTTTCACTGTGGTTAGAAGTTGAATTCACCCCAACCGATTTCTCCTCTGAAACATCCACGGCTGGAGCCGAGCAGAGAGGCAGCGGCTTTATTACACATGAAAGGGTTGCTCTCAAATGTTTGTAATGAGCCGGAGAACATGATTTAGATGATCTTTCTTCTCCTTCCTCATCTTCTCTTTGTCCTACCTCCTTTAAAAGGAAGTGGCACGACTTTATTATAACTTTATCCACTTTATTGTGTCTCACTTTGCAGTTTGTTTTCAGTCTTGTTCTGTATGGAGGGAGATGTGACGACCTGAGGATCTGCTGACCCCTCCCTCATAAAGTACATTGGTCGGGTCCCCGTGGTGCCAGCAGGATGTGTGTGTAGAGGCAGAGGGGCCAGAGGCTGACCCATGTCCTGCCATTTCCTTCCATGGAAAAGGACACAAAACACCCCAACCCATAGACACCATTTTAGCATCAGTGCACAGCCTGCATCTTGCAGAACAGATTCTGGTTTGGTTTTGCATCCTGAAACTAACTGCAACACTATTTTCTGTCTTAAACAAACATCTCAGACTTTGACTGCCTCTGTAAATACCTCTCTATTTATTGCACTGTCTTACTTCTACTATATTTGCACAATCATATATGCTACTGTGTATCTCTGTTCTGCATTTTTGCAGTAACTCTTCACGATTAGAATAGTGTATCTGGCATAATACTGCATACGGTGGCCACTGTCATCAACTAAATGTTGTCTTCTTGTTTTGGCTGGTTGTTTTGTTGCTCTTGCACGCTATTTTGTCCTGTCTGTATGGACAAAAGTATTGGGACACACCTATTTTTCAAGATTTGGGCTCTTTACTACTAGTGACAAAGATATTTTGGACGTCATGCTTCCAACTTTGTGGACTTGGTTTAGGGGAAGACTCTTTTCTATTCCAGCATGACTGTGTCCCAGTCAACAAAGCGAGCTCCATAAAGACATGGCTGGAGGAGTTCAATGTGGAAGAACTTGACTGACCACACAGAGCCCTGACCTCAACCCCATCCAGCACCTTTGGGTTGAACTGGAGCGGAGATTCAGACCTTCACGTCCAACATCAGTGTCTGCTACAGAATGAATGGACAGGCATGTTGGAGGCACATTATTTCATTTCACTTTATACTGTGTGTATATGGTTAAAATGACAATAAAACATACTTGTGACTATCATTACTTTACAGCATTGGTGTGAAAGATACAAAGCTGCAGATCTTACTATGGCACTATCCTCTTACTAAGAGGATCCTGTGACCGTGACTCAGCAGGGCATGGTAATTAAACAGTTAGGTCCTGGAAACCACTTAGGAAGAACTGGGAATGAGATAATTAAGCCAAGAGATAAAATCAGATAATTAGCCACAACTTTGCTTGGTGTGGAGAGAAGATAAATCAGCTGTCATAGTTAACTTAGAAAGCACCACACAATATAATCTCTTATTTTTTGCTAAAAAAAACTGATGTCAAACGTATAAAGCGCATTAAATCAAAATTAATATCCCCTAACAGATTTACAAGAAACAAGTTTCTTTTCCGTCTCCCATACAATGCACAAAAGCACGCATGCAATCTCATCTTTTTATGCACTTTCATTTCAGGGCACATAAACCACTGATTGCTAAAAGCTGTCCTCCCAAATGTTTGAAGTTGGAAAGCAACCCATGACAGACATGGCTCATGGGCCTTATGGAGTCACTCAGCTCTCTCTAGCTCCATATGTGTCAGCAGCGCATTCTCAAAATGCAAATGAAGGAAGTGGACAGGCATAGAACTCTAACACACAATGCAGAATAAACTCCCCAAACTAGATTTAAGTAATGATTTACCAAAACCCAATATAACCTACTACTGATCTCACTTATGTGCACTAACATATTCCCAATTTGTTTTACTACGGAATTATTTAAGTTATCATACAGACAAAAGTATTGAGACGTCTGAGCATTATACAAACAGGGACTTGGCATTCAAACCTATAGACTTTAATATGAAGCTGCCCCTCTTTACAGCTTTAACAATTTCTGTAGGAATGTGGATCCATTTATTCTATAGAGCAGTTATATGGTCAGACACTGATGTTGAACGAGACGGTCTGGATCACAATCTCCGTTCCAGTTCATCCCAAAGGTGCTGGATGGGATTGAGGTCAGGGCTCTGTGTGGCCAGTCAAGTTCTTCCACACTGAACTCCTCCAGCATGTCTTTATGGAGCTCGCTTTGTGCACTGGGACACAGTCATGCTGGAATAGAAAAGGTTTATCCCCAAACTATGTTCACGCAGTTGGAAGCATGGCGTTGTCCAGAATGTCTTGGTCTGCTGAAGCATTAAGATTGTCCTTCTCTGGAAGTAAGGGGCCCAATCTCTGAAAAACAGGTGTGTCCCAATACTTTTGTCCCAACAGATAGTGTATATAGAGGATTTATACCCAACATTTGTGTGGATAGAATTGTGTATTTTATACTGAATATTTTATTGGATGTGTTTAGACTTTATATTGTATATTGCTCTTGTCTCCGTGTCTCCGTGTCTCTGTGTGTCTATACACTCTAACATAAGCAATGTTTTCTGATTCTGATTCAAATCGCATTACATGGCTAAAACAGGAATAACGGCTGAATTATGTCCCTATTTTTGTCAATTTTAATGGGTAGTAGCATACCGTACTGTGTCCAATATCACAAGGAAGTCTATTTGAGATAATTGCATGCTAATCTAATAATGGCTAGAAACTCACATTACTTTTTAGCCATTTAGCCTCATAGTTCCAGTGCATAACTAAAGAAGTAAATATCAAATACAAGACCAATTTTAGTGGACAGACTACAGACCCACAGGAAGTGAGGGTGCTGCAGCACTTCCAGAGTTCATGATTCTTTGATAGAAAATGAATAAAAAACGGATGAATGAACTGAAGTGAAATGCGTAAAAATACATGGTTTTTTTTGTTCTCATTGTTTTCTTTTAGATTTTATTTGTATGCCTCCGCGATCTGCAGTAGGTGTTCACTATTTAACCTAACACTTTATTTTGATCACAGTGAACTGAATCACATCCCTTGCCAATTTGGAGGCTGAAACACAAGCTGCTTAAGATGCTTAGAGTAAAAAAGTACACAGAGGCTAGATTTATGCCCTGAGGTGGTATTAAGTGAAGTCTAAATCGAACAAATTGAGCACAATCTGAAGTGTAACATAATATCTTGCATATTTAATACATATTTTAAAACAATTTGATCTCCCACTTGAAGTGTGGGTGCAATCTGGGTGTGACACAATTAATTATGCATTTTATATCTGTTTGATTGGTTGTCACTCAGCCCATTAACCTAAAGGTAATCTAGAAGGAGGGAGCAGAGGGAGCAGGGTGTTCATTTGATGTCAACATTAAAACCACCTGCCAAATATTGTAGAAGTCCCATTCTAGCAGCTCGAGGCATGGACTACACAAGATCTCTGAAGGTGGTTTCCTTTTAAACACATTAGCAGCATATCCTTTAAGTCCTGTGTGTTGCAAGGGAGGGCCTCAATGGATCAGATCAATCTGTTCAGTACATCCCACTGATTCCCAGTTGGATCAAGAGTTGGGGAATTCGGAGTCAACTCAACACCTTGAACTTTTTGTCATGTTCCTCAAACCATTCCTGAACAATTTTTGCAGCCTGGCAGAGTGAATTTACCTGCTGAAAGAGGCCACTGCTATTATGGAATACTATTATCATGAAAGGTTGTGCTTGGTCTGCAATGTTTAGTTAGGTAGTATGGGCCAAAGTAACATCTACATGAATGCAGGACCCAATGTTTCAGAGCATCACACTGACTCCACGCCTCACTCTCTGCCCATAGTGCATCATAGTGCCATCCTCAGCCGTTGTGGGCACTGTATCGGACTACCTTGGGCTCACATGACCAGTTTTCCTTTGTAGGCCCACTTTTGGGAGGTATTGACCCCTGCATACTGGCCACACCCTACAAGCCCTGCTGTTTTTGCAGATGCTCTGGCTCACCCATCCAGCCATCACAATTTGGCCCGTGACAAAGTCGCTTTTTCATGCTTCCAACATCAACTGAGACTTCACTTTACGAGTAATATTACACCTCTTGATTGTTGCTATTGTAACATGATAATCAATGTTATTCACTTCACCTCTCTGTAATTTTAATGTTAGAGTATGTGCATATTGCTATCTCTTACCAAAAATTCGGAACAAAAAATTACATAAAATGACATGAAATCTACATTTTGCATGATTTCACTATATACACCATAGCGCTATACTTTAAAAACAACACAGACTATTACAATGTGGGGTTTTTTTGTGTCTCTTTAAGCCTTCAGTGGTGATTTGAAACTGCACTTAAGTCCAATACTAAGCCTAAACTTGGACTGGGAAACTGACCAGAAGAAGGAACAGAGAAGGAACACGAGGATCAAGTTGAAGAAGAGGGCAGCAGTAGAAGTGCTGCCAGTGTGGGCAAGTCATGCCAGCAGGCGCTAAAAGGACAAAAACTATGAGCATAAAAACAACAACAGAGCCGAGCTTAGCAGCGGAGCACATGTGGAACATAACGCAGCACGTAAACTCTGTTCATGGGCGCAGTGAATCAGTCCAGGTCAAGCTGTTTCCATTCTCTTCTCTTTCTCCCTCTCTTTCTCTCTCGCCCCCCCCCCCCCCCCTCTTTCTCTGTCTGTGGCCAAAGCCACTGAGATTCCAGTGTGCGTGCACTCGCTGCCCAAGCAGGATGTCAGGCATGTGGGATGGATTAGCCTGTGGTCCTGCCACTGTCCTTTCAACTCGCACAGCTCTGCAGTGCCTGTCTTTTGATAGCGGTCACACTCCGACTCCGCTGCTGAAGTGTCAGGGCCGTTAGAGCGTAGGACCTGAGAGCTTTTGGACAGAGCGACCTTCAGTCCCGAAAGCATACGTTACCACGGTCAGGTAAATGAGGTGAATGTGGTTCGGAGCACAGCATGTCACTGGGGTCAAAGGAAGGAAAGAAAGCATGCAGCCTGCCGCCAAAGTCAATAGCGGCCTGTACTGGAATCCGCATAATATTTCCATAGTGACTCTTTAATGCGTCTCTGTGTATTTTCCTGACACTTCCACAGCAGCACTTGCTGCGATGTACAATACATAGATCGTGGTCATTACTCTAAATTTAGCCAGATGGGCCCCAATTTTCCACTGAGACGTCCAAATCAGGAAAATCAAGCCAGGAATATTCTAAGAATGGAGTAAAAGTTGTATTTCACTCTCCTAATTGTAACCAGTATCTATTCGAAGTATGCCTCAGATCGGATCACTTCAGTGGGCCTGTTTTTGGCAAAAAGTATTTGCCACAGCTGTAATTTTAGTATGAGAGGTCTGTAACTGGTTACACAGCTGCTCGGAGGGAAGGAACACAGTGTGCACCTCTGCTAAGGTAATGTCGGAAAAGCTGGACGAGGGTCTTTATAGAGTCACTGGGTCAGACCAGCGGCAATTCTTCCTTCACAACAACAACATTTAACCCCTTTAAGGCTGCCATGCATTATCATTCAGATCATTTTCCTTCCATAGAGGAGAAAAACAAGGACAGCTACAGGAAATAAAATAAGAGAAAACTGCAATTTATTTTGAAACCAGCGTTTCTATGAGTGTGAAACTATTCCAGTCCAGTGTCTGTTAAATTCCTACACAAACATCTCATTCTGCTTTATGAGGGACTGATTGGTGATCTGCAGTGCTCTCTTATTTTTTTCAGAGTCGTATTAGTCAGATTTCACTTTCCTCTGATTTAAATGAAATTTATTTACTCTCTCTAGATTTCGTATATAGCTTTAAACTTGTCATTCCTGTTCGTACGTGTAGATTGACTGGTTGTATCCAAAAATTTTAAAACCAGGAACAAACTTTGAAGAAAACAGTGGGACATTTTGGGCTTCCCACAATCAACCAGTCTACCAACCAATTCTCTCCACGTTTAGCATGTTAGCATTATGTTACCTTTAACAGGTTGCTGTTTTCTTCAGTAACTGAGATGGCTTGAGACTGAAATATTAAAGGCTGTTAAGCCAATTTTTATTGTGCAGTTGGGATGGATCTTCAAAGATTTAATCAAGAAATGAGAGGTTTTGCCTGTCATGTTGAAAATTAACCAATCAGATCGCATTTACAGCAGATGCTGTTATCCAGAGTGACGTACATCAGTGCTTTAGCAGATGCTCTTATCCAGAGTGACGTACATCAGTGCTTTATTAGTCCACATCTGTTCTTCACACCTGTAAAACTATACTTAAAATCAACATCTGCTTTGAACCAAGTTACTGCCAGCTAAGCTACACACCTTAACAAACCCTGTCAAAGAGAAAAAAAACAAGTCAGAGGTTAATACACAAGTAAAGACAAACAGTTAGGAGGGTAAGGGCCCAAGGGATTTGTTAAATATCTAGGAAATGATGTATAAGAGATAAACGAAAGGACTGGTTAGTCACCAAGGTGCTCCCTGAAGAGGTGGATCTTCAGACGGCGCTTGAATACAGTGACAGACTCTCAGATCTGATAGGAAGAGGGAGTTTATTCCACCACTGGGGGCGCCAAGACTGAAAAGAGCCTTGGTGCATGTCTTCCTCTTCTTTTGAGTAACGAAGGTTCAAGACGAGCCGTGCCTGAAGCTCTGAGAGGACAAGAAGTAGAGCCATTTGGTACATTCTCACCACATTAGGGCACCAAAACTATTAGACTGTTACATGTAATGTTCATTATGGATATTATGTTTAACTGATGAATATTAAAATATAAGATAAGATTTGTAGTAATCCTCAGAAGGAAATTAGAGTGCATATACACTACCGGTCAGATTTAAATGTGCTATTCTTTGCTAACAAATACATTTACAGTATGTTTACCATTTGAGTTCCTTCATTTTTTATATTAATCACTTCTGACCTATAAGAAGCCGCCATATATTATTATAATGATAGTGTGGATCTCCAGACGAGTGTTTGATATTTAAGGAGCGATTAAGTGCTGAAACAGTAACGAGTGCATTTAAAGTTAAAGGACAATCTAGAATTTGACTCTGTATCACAAACAACCAGTTAATAAGAGTCAGACCTGCACTGTTACAGATTCTCTCCTCTTAGAAAGAAAACTGGCTTTATTTCACACATTTTCATTTATGGTTGTTCCCTGAACTTTCCAAACACACACAAACACTATATGTGAAAAACACAAACACTATCAGTATTAAACCATTATTCAGTGTCAATATATCCACAAATGATAAATGAAAGATCTGAAGCTTCCCGTTGTTTTGTCTCCTGTTAAACAGAACAGGGAGACTGAGTCCTGAGTGGAAATCTCCATTAGCAGTCCAGCAGATTTCTGATTCCTTTCTGTTTTGATCGGTGTGTTAACCTTGGGTCTGGGCTGGGATAAAAAGATCAGGTTTATCATCACATCCAGAGAGCTCCGGAGAGCCTGGACTTAAAGCGCGCTTTGCTTTTCCCACCACAAACCTCTCGTCCACAGCTGCTGCCCGGTCCACCGCGGTTAAATATACCGTTGGGGTTTTTGGTGGATTTTTGCTCCAAAAACCCAAGCTGCAGTGTAACAGCCGGTGCTTCTCCTTTTGCCTGCCCGAGGCTCAGGCTCCATTCCCCCAGATACATTCACCAGCCTTTTTACAATCTCATCAGGAATGCAAAAGCAGCTAATAAAGTCGTTAAAACCGCAGAGATGTATGTTCTTATTTTTCGAGCTGAATGGACAGCGGGGGTGCCAAAGCAGTAGTGGCGCGCAGATGCTGAGGAACAGTGGAATCAGCAGAACTGAGGCTCGTGCTCGCTGCCAGTGTGAGAGCCGTGCTCAGAGAGCATGACATAGCACCTCTTTAACTGCTGCAGACATTTTCAACAAACAAACCCGAGTGTACATCCACAGATCCTCCAGCCGGGCCTGTTTTCATTCCACTGCGAGTGTATGTGAGCTTCAAAAGGCCCCGCTGATCCCCTCTCGGAGATTATGAAAACAGAGGCGACCGCATGTTGGATCATTCATGGCGACTCCTGCCATCGAACATAAAATATTCTGATTGATGGCCCGTAGGATGCTGGACGGTTCTGATCTCGTAAATTTGACAGAGAGTTTCCTCATTTACATAACGGAGCTGCAGGTGAGAGTCTTGAAGGACAGCACTCCAGAACGGCCTGAAGACATCTGTGCAGTCTCAATTCCCTCCTCTCTCTGGATACAGGTGCATGTTTATCCTCCATCGGCACATCTGGACATCTGGATCTCAGTCTCTACACCTCATACAGATCCTGTTTCAGGTCCGCTGTGCTGTTACTGAGCTGACAAGTTGATTATGAGGATGAAAATAATGATGCCACTACACCAGTGATACATACACACACATACACAGCCTGGTATTCACTCGTCATTCCTCTTCAAATACATAACACTAATCTCCCACTTATACACATAATATGCAGTGACTCTGATTGTTAATCTTTTCAAATTATTGCAAACACTGGTTTATTTTTTCTTTCTTTCTTTTTCTTTCCCTTTTTAAAAAAAAATCTATTTATTTTTTGTTCCCTCCTTGTTACCAATATCGCTATTATAATCATTGTTATCAGTATTGCAAGGACCAATATTGATCCTAACATGGTTATTTACTAATATTGCAACATCCCCAATTAAATAGCTGTAACTGTTGTTATTGTTTAATCATGGCAGCCCTCTTATAAATGCCTGACCAATGTACGCTTCAGACAAACACTGTATGCAATGATGGTGATGACAAAGATGAAGAAGTAGAAGAAGAAAAGGGCAGCAGTGTGTGAAGAAGCAGTGTGTGGGGATGGTACCTTGCTCAAGGGTACCTCAGTGGTGCCACTAACAGCCTTGAGATTTGATCCCTACAACTTTCTAACTGAAGTTACATCAAATGTAAAACATCAGTTTTACATCAGATTATTATTATTACTATTATTATTATTATTATTATTATTATTATTATTATTATTATTATTATTATGCTGTTCATGATGATGACGATGACGATGATGATGATGACGATGATGATGATGATGATGGTTATAATGATGCTACTTTGAACTGATCTCAGGTCATTTATTAAACCAGTTGCTCTTTGGAACGCACACTCTGCATTAAAACTGCTGGACGCAGCCACCTCCCACAAGGACAAAATAATACTTTTTCCTAAAGTTGTTGTGCATTCTTTCACCTGATTTTAACTACAGGCTGAACTCGTACTGTCTTATGAGGCCGTTTCTCTTAAATTTCAGAAGGTCAGACTGTTATAACAATCCTGGGTTGAGAAGACACTGTCGAATCTGTGAAAGTGTCCTAAAGAAAATGCCTGCACTGTTTTCTGCATTAGATTTGGGACATGGACAGCAGGAATGTGTGCGCTTTTACCCCGACCTCAGCAGATCCAGAGAGAGCGAGGAAACGGCAGCGAGAGGAGCCACTTTAAAGGAAGAGAGAGTGGCACGGGTTTCAGGAAATTAAAAAGGAAATATGGGACAAGATATCAGCATCAAAAAGGCCTGGGGATACAGGACCTGTCTCTTCCTGAGAGAACTCTGTTAGCGTTCGGTGGTGTTTTTATATTTGTGCCTCCAAGACAAAGACACTATATGAACAAAAGTATTGGGACACCTGACCATTACACCAACAGGGACTTTTAAGACATTTTATTCAAATCCATAGACTTTAATATGGAGTCTGTCTCCTTTTGCTGCTATAACAGCTTCAACTCTTCTTGGAAGACTTTGGACAAGATTTTAGAGTTTCTGTGGAATTTGTGTCCATTCATTCTGTAGCATTTACGAGGTCAGACACTGATGTGGTATGAAAAGGTCTGGATCACAATCTCTGTTCCAGTTCATCCCAAAGGTGCTGGATGGGGTTGAGGTCAGGGCTCTGTGTGGCCAGTCAAGTTCTTCCACACTAAACTGCTCCAGCATGTCTTTATGGAGCTCGCTTTGTGCAGTGGGACACAGTTATGCTTTAATAGAAAAGGTTCTTCCACAAACTGGGTCCACAGAGTTGGAAGCATGGCGTTGTCCATGTCTTGGTCTGCTGAAGCATTAAGATTTACCTTCACTGGAAGTAAGGGGTCAAACCGTGAAAAACAGGTGTGTCCCAATACTTTTGTCCATATAGTGTGATGTCATTTAAATACGTTTTATATTAACACAGTTAGGCTAGCTTAAAAGTTTGAGATAAAACAACTTTTATTAGTAAATTAACAAAATGAAAATCTTTTCTTTTTGCATTCTGTCAACTTCTAAACTCTTTTTTTTTTATTAACATCCAGTTAGCACAGCTATATCTGTTAATGTTATTTTTTACAAGGTGAGGAATTCCAAGGGTAAAAATCGGACATGTAGTGCACTTCACGTTTTTTGCACCTTCAGAAAATGGGTTGCAATGGGTTAACCGTCTGATTTTTCTGTTATGTAAGCTTTTTTGCTACCCAAGACTACCAGAAACATCCTGAGGCACGTCCCAAATTAATCAGAAAGCATGTGTACTTCAAAGAACAAAGATAACAATAATAAAAAAAAATTCTATGGATTTTGCAGCTCACAACCTGTGATTCAGGAAAGGCGTCAGCTTAGCCAGAACGGCGAGAGCGCGGGGTAACCAAACCGAGCACAAACAACAAACAAACAAAGCCAACTGGGCGCTAATTAGCAATCAACTCACAGTGGAACACAGCGCTCAAGGAGGAGCTTGGATACTGAACAACAGCTTGTCAAGAATGCTGGACTTTGCAACCCTTAGCTTACACAGGAAGGAGTGCCCCCTGTTTTTACCCTTTTCTCCAGTTCAGTGGACCTTCTAGAGGAGAGGTGCTGAGAAAGTGTTGCGGTAATTGTCACAGATGCTTCGTTTTTTCAAATGATTGTTTAAAAAAAGAGGTTTTCTTCCTCTTCTTCCTTTGTTTTGACATGCAGCTAATGAGGTGTTACCTCACACTCCTTTAACATCTTTTGAAGTACACAGTGGATTAGGCCCTGATGCAATACTTAATACACTGGCGGATTGAGGACATGCTAATAGGCACCTACCACTGAACCAAACGCTCACGATGTACTGGAGTGTCCTCAGCTGACCTTTTTATGTTAAAAAGGAAAGTAGAAACAAGCCCAACCGATGTTGCTTCAAGGAATGTGGGAGTAGGAGGACAACTTTTATTATGGGAAATAATTGAATTAAATTAGTTTGTAAAATGGTTCTGGGTGTAAAGTGACCATTCTGTCATACATGAAAAAGCCAAAGCACACAGGAACACAGCACCCGGGGAGAAGAAGCAGTGTGTGGGGATGGTACCTTTCTCAAGGGTACCTCAGTGGTGCCCAGTCTTGAGATTCGAATCTACAACTTTCTGATCGTAGTTAATCTGATCCAAAAATCCAGAAATCTGATCCAAGATCAGTCCATTCAGCCCAGGTGTTTTATAATGGCTGCAAATGGCGAGCATTAGACTGTTAGAACAAACGCCGGTTCTAGACTGTTTTACACCAGTTATATTTACTGAAATCAGTGTTAACTGATACACTCTGAGTTCTGAGCCTTAATACATCAGTTTAACTTCCTGTAAGCTATAAAAATAACCAAAACTTAAACATGTGGCTGAACGCTGCAGGCGGTTGTTGTAAACGGGTAGGTGTGCTGATCAAGAATCAGTTTTTTTGTGGCAACAACCATCATAAATATGGAGAAATCTGATCCAAGATCAGTCCATTCAGCCCAGGTGTTTTCTGTAATGGCTGTCAGTAGAAGTTTTTATAGCCTGCATTAATTCATATGGAGTCCTAAACCACATCCACACGTCTGTGCCAACTTCATGACGAACTGGATGTGGTTTGAGAGGATTAAGAAATGTTTTGATGATGTAGTTATGAAAAATAAAATGTGTGACTATTCTCTTGACTACTTCATTAGCAACATTAGCTTTGTAGCTCAACTTTAAATAAGTCTAAACTTTTGCAAACGTTTTGAACTATTGCTTTAAACTAAGGGTGAGGTTAGCCTGTGCACCAACTGCTTATATGCTGCATGCTGTTTAACTGCAGTACATGGTGAAATGCCTGATCTTCCCTATGAAACGGATGGAGAGGAGTGTTCTACTTCTTCCAGTTTTCACCATATGGCAGAAATGTGGGAGAGATCCACTCCTGCCCTGCATGTCTCTGAAGAGCCTGGCTGTCGGGGCTGCGTAATACTGGCAACAAAGAGGTTGACACGTACTTAAACAGAGTGCCAAGCCCTAGGTGCTTTTATGAAGACTTTAAAAGAAACACCTTTAAATCCAAAAGTATGTATTCCATCAGTGTTGCCTATTTATATTGCAATTATTTCTGCTAAGGAGGCTATTAGCTACGTAGCCCAGGAGCTATGAACTCCGCTCTCTTTGAAAAAAGCTTGACATCATTTAAGCGCAAATGCCTGCACTTGAGTCATCGCACTAAAGCTTGACTTCAACTGAGAGGGCACTTTTGTTCACGCTGATAATGATTTAAGTACCGCTATTAAGATGCCCACGCTGAATTCATTTTGGATTTCATCTTCTTTACAACAACTATGAAAAATAAATAAATAAATCAGATGTATTGTAAAGGGATTGAGTGTGCGTCCCCCCCGCAAAGGTCCTTCTCCTTTTTGGCTTATCAAAAGCATTCTTGTCGTGCGCATGGCGGACGAGCCATTGAGATGTGTGAAAGAACAGTAACCATAGCAAAGCCCAACAGCACCAGACAAGTGTTTAATTTGGCCCTCTGCTTTTACTTTCAATGTTATGTCCTTCCTTCCTGTCTGTAAACCTCCTTTTAAAGCTCTGTGCAGGTCTCTTCAGATTTGAGCCCCAGTATTATGTGCAATATTTCTGATGCAGCACACGGAGTGGAATATTAGTACTGGGTGAAATGTTACATACATATAATTATATACGTTTACATATACAGTAATCCCCCGTTTTTCACGGGGTTACGTTCCAAGAGCACCCACATATGGTGAAAAAACGCGTTGTTGTGTTTTGGTAAAAATTATGCCTAAAATTGCCTATTTTTCTAGTGTAAATGCCCAAAATATGCTCCCAGAACACTTTGTGTTAAACTCAGTTTAATGCATTACCCTTAAAGAAAATGTAAAAGTAAATAAATAATCAGAATCAGGAAACTTTATTGCTTAAAAACCCATTACTCATACACTCATACACAAAAGAAACGTTATAGAAACGCTGGGATAACATTTGAAAATTGGGGGGGCAAGACACGGAGCAGTCATGCTACATGCTGCAGCTTCTTCTTCTTCTTCTTTTTATGGCGGTTGACAACTTTTCAGTGTATTACCACTACCGCTGTGAATACTCACATCCATTGTTAAATTTCTACACTGTTTGTATAGTGTACTTTTTATACTGTACTGTTTAGTTTTTTATTCTATTTTGTTGTTTTTTGCCATCACAATACAAATTTCCCACTTGATGGACTAGTTTTATCGTATCGTATCTTATATGCGCTGCAGAAATCCATGCATCTTGAAACTTTTTTATTTTTGGTGACCATGAGAACAAAAAAAAGATTTGGTGGTGTGAAGTCCCACTTGAACCACAGCCTAATGAATATGAAGAAATGAAAGGAAAATCGTTTGCAAGACAGTCTGGTCTCAATCAAAGTCGAACTGCCTGGCACTGAGGTTACTGGGTCCCTCACACTTCTGGTGCAATTATTGGAATACAATTTTTGCCATGAGAGACCTCACAGATTCACGATATGTGCTGATGTTCTGCTTTCTAGACAAACCCACATCCATTTAACATTTGTTTCTGATAAAAACTAGAGTGCTATGGCACTGTAATTATGCTGCTAAGCCATTAAATTGCCCATTTCAACCCAGACATTATAAAATCATTCATTATTCACAAAATATATGATGTGTGAGTCTGCTGGGTAGTATCTTGTTTTGACATAAACGTGCTTAAATCTGGTCTAATGACTGCTTCCCCCTTAGCCATGGATTTAGAGCTCAAACGGGTGGTGAGACCAGGCCTTTCCCACACATTCGGGATGGTAAAAACAAAGATCCAAAGATCAGCCTTAACTTTTAAAATGCCTGCTTGATGTTGTGGAGGTCCCACTTAGGCCACAAAAACAGATCTGACCCATTGAGGCATGGACTCTACAAGACCTGTGAAGATGTGATGTGGTATCTGCACCAACGTCAGCAGAAGAGCCTTTAAGTCCTGTAAGCTGAGAGGTGAGGACTCCATGGATCTCACATCCCACAGATGCTTGGTTGGAGTGAGATCTGGGGAAATTGGAGGCCGAGTCAACACCTTGAACTCTTTGTCATGTTACTCAAACCATTCCTGAATCATTTTTGGACTTTGGACCCAGAGCCCACTGTACAGCACCAGTTGCTGAATCAGAATCAGAATCACGTTTATGGCCCAAGTATGTGAGTGAACACATAAAAGGAATTTGATTCCGGTCGATGGTGTCTCTCCAGCACAACAAAAACAACAACAATATGTAAAGATACGTGTGTACATGTGCCTACACCACACCCATATGTCTCTTACAGAGCTGCTGCTGCTCCAAGATTCTAAGCCTAATGTAATCAGTTGACGCTGTCAGTCATTCTAGTCTTAAACACCACATCTGCTAGGTTATCTGCCAGGACTTGTTTAAGATGAGATTCGCTAGCTTTGTTAAAAAAATACACAATTATTTTATGTGATGTTACTTTCTTCTTCAATTTTACATTAAATAATGTACTTTCTTACATTATTTAATGTAAAATTGCTGTTTGTCAGATGTTCTGACCCAGTCATTCAGTCATCACAATTTAGCTGTTGTCAAAGTTGCTCAAATTCTTCTGTTCACCCATTTTTTCTGCTTTTCCTTCATCAGCTTCAAGAACTGCCTAGTACACCCTACCTCTCAGACCAGCACTACTATAAAGAGATAAGGTACTTCATTCAAAATCAAAGTCAGCGTCAAAGTGAACTTTATTGTCATCTCGTCCATTTACAGTCTACAGAGAGATGAAATGGTGAAGCTCAGGTTCCACTGTGTACATATAGTGCAACAGACATAAGACATTGTGAAATAAAGAATAAGTTAATGGTGAGATTTAACCTGTCCTGAGTGTGTGGACAGCCTACTGTGGTTTGCATTCAAATATAAGGAAAAATAAGTGTGCAGCGGTTGACAAAATGTGCAGACATTCGACCTGTCAGTGGTTTTAATGTAATAGCAGATAGGTGTATGTGTGTGTGAGTGTATAACACATGGAAAAGTGCCGATTGGTGAAAATCACTTCTGATTAAGGAGAAAGTCTGACCTTGAGGGTTTGGAGGAGCAAACGCGCTTCGTGATTTACAGGACCGGTCACTGTCAGTTGGTACAAATAATGCCTTCTCATTTTGCTGCACTCAGCAATAAGTAAAGACACGAAAGCATTTATAAGCAGTAATTACTGAACGGCTTGGCCGGGGCTATTCAGGCCTAGACAAAGCTTAATAAGCCCCTCCATGTGTTTTACTGCCCACAAAATAGCTTAATAAACAGTAGCTAAGCATATGCCTGCTGGCGTAGCTGTTTCTTGGCCCAGAAGCAAAGTGTGTCTTCCTGCGATTCACCCCCACAGCGTTGACCCACACCCTGTCTCGCCTCGCAGCTCTTTTATTAGCCTCACATAGCACTCAGTCGAACCAGGTAAACGTTGCAGCTGCATCGCTTTGTCAATTACTTCATGAAAAAAGGTCTTAAAATGTGCCACATATTCATATCGAGGGCTGAGAAGTCGAAGGGTGGAGGTGGTGTTGGAGTGCTGAGGTTGAAAACTTTTAAACCGGTGAAAAACTATAAACTATTTATACACCGGATGACCATTAAAAAATGCTTGTCCTGTATGCTTACTACAAAATGTTGTTTATCTGAAAGGAAATTGTTGTAAATACCAATATTTATCCAAACAGAATAATGATTACATCAGAGTAAACATCCATGACCATAACAATATAAGGACTGCCTTGCTAGCAGATGCTTAAGGGCCATTATGGCTGGGTTACAATAGTATGAGCGAAATCAAACCTGCTCTTATGAGAAACGCCCCAAGAAAATTGTGGCTCAAGCATTCATTTTAGGGTCATATTTAGAGGCGGCCTTCAAAAACATGCTATTATCCAATCTGACTTTTGTGTCCGCTGATATCACCGAGCAGTGGGGTAGCAATAATGCTGGAGACCGACGGACCAGACAGCTAATTAAATTCACTTGTAATGTCTAGGGCCCAGAGTGGCTCCATCGCCAACCTGCCATTATGCAGACGACTACCTGTGAGGTTTAATGTGCACTGCAGCAGCTATCCAGTGGATCCTAAGTAAATAAATCGGCGAGTAAGTACGTAAGTAAGTGCATAAAACAAACAGTGACGACTATATCTGCACACTCATGTTTCTTGAAAGTGTTTCTGTGGGGTTCTGGAGACGAATGTTTAAACATGAAAAGGTCGTCTGCTGAAAGCGGTGTCAGCTCGATTTAATAAAGTGTCTCAGGCCCTCTTTATGTGGCTTTAAATTAGTGGCTGAGCAGAGTGAGGATATGTCTGCCTCCTCTTTGCTGCAGGCAGGTATTGCAATCTTTGTGAGGACTTCCATTGCCTCATGTATGTACACTCTCAATAAAATAAACAGGATTACACTGTCATTGGGGTCTTAGAACCTTGAGTTAGAAAACATTATTGGATCATATTTAAAGTTGCGTTAACTCCACATACCCTGCCTCAACCCCACAACTTTTATTTATCTATATAAAAATGTTATGAAAGGTATGAAAAAGGTACGAATCTGACATTTTCCCTTGGAAAAGGGAATATAATGCACCTTTAGCTCTTATTTAAGAATTGGAGACCAGTTGTATGAGGGTATGTTAACACTACTTGAATCTTGGTGAACAAAACTAAAGGCACAGTAACGTTTTTCTGAAAGTGTAGCTGATTAATACTCTTACATAACCTTAACCTTAAAAAAAGAGCTTGTTTTCTTATGAGGATCTTCACAGTTTTTCATTATGGTCTTCACAAATGGCTACAAATGGCTAAATACACACACACACATACACACACACAGTTCTGAGCAAGCACAAAGTAAAACTGACATTATAAATAATCACAAGGGTTGCACTAAAATCCCCAAATTATAACCATTTACAGAATACCACCCTACTCTTCACTTTTTCCTGGAATTCTCGAACATTCGCCCTTTCGGGAGCAGTCATGAAGCGTTGTTTCAAAAACAAGCTGGGCTGTTTCGGCCGACTGTGGACATTCCTCTGAGAAACCGGAGAGACACTAGGCAGCTCATTAGTAGGCACGACATAACTGATGGGCCAGACTCTTCTTTTCGAAGCTGTGAAAAAGTGTTTCCTCACATTGCACAACTCTTATACAATCAGCCTCCGCTGATCCAGCGTGAAACCCTGACGAATTACCGCCCGCAATCAACAGGCTGTGAGAAACGAGTTAAACTGGGCTTAATGCAAGATAAAGTTGTTACTTACTGATTTAACAATTTCAAAAAATAGTTTTTATATAGTTTTATATAACCCCCCCCCCCCCAGTTTGGTGTGTGGCATTATTTTTTATCTAATCAGTTGCTTTTTTTCTCTACTTGTGGACCGAAGAACTTTGCATAACATGCTGTGGGGTTTTTAACTTCCTGGGGATGACACTGGGGTGCCCCTGACACACAGAGGATGAATTGGAGCAGAGCTTGGACACCTTTGGTTTGTGTGAACAGCAAACAAAGCTGAGCTCTGTATTTGGTCAAAATGTAAATTACCTTCAGTACAAACTTCGCAATTTCCATCTAAGTCTCATATATGTTTCTGAACCTTTATATGACTCATAGAGTATAACATGAAACCAAAACAGCTATAAAGGTGTTAGATAAAACTCTATCACTTCAAAGAACGTGGTCCTACTGCTCCACACCACAATGCTGGAATCATCTCTTGGCATTGAACGTGGTGTCTTTAGGTTCCTGCTGCTCCAGAGCTTCCGCGTTTTATTGGTCAGTGCCTTTCTATGAAGATTATACACCACAAGGCCTCTGAGTGAACAACTAAGTAGCTGTTTAATTCAATAATTAAATAAAATACATGTGTTGACTTAGACCTTGCTCTTTTTAGTTCATGGGTATAAAATACATTTTATTGTCAGATAGAATCATACATTTTGGACAGTGTCTGTAAAACTAGACTATAAAAAGACTCTCCCAATCCCAGTAATCTATGCCTGAATTGATTTAGCACAATGATTTAGCTAAAAAAGCTAGAATTTAACTAAAGGAAGCTAGAATGGCAGATTGATGCAGTTTAAAACAGCAAACTCTGTTAATATTAGTTTCAGAACCTCCACACTTACATTCAAGCCCCCAGAAATGAAATTTTGTCTTTAATAATCTAAATATAGATCGTGCTTCATTACACTTCTTTCTCTTTTCTCCATAACAGGTACACTGGTGGGGGGATATATTAGTTAAAGTACTTAAGTAAGAGTACTTACTATATTTAAGTACTTACTTTAAAAAATGCTTTCTACTTGAGGAATACTGACATTTAATACTCAGTTTTAAATATCAGTTTAATAGTTTGAAATTCTTCATGCTTTCATTTGGACATTGAAAATACAAATTATACATTTCTTTATACTTGAGTAAAAAAGTAATATTGATACTTTTTTATTTCATCTAAGTATACACTATATGAACAAAAGTATTGGGACATACCTCTTTATTATTGCATTCAGGTGTATGAAATCACAGGTGTACAAAATCAAGCAAATCAAGACATTCTGGACAACACCATGCTTCCAACTCTGTGGACCCAGTTTGTTGAAGAACCTTTTCTATTCCAGCATGACTGTGTCCCAGTGAACAAAGTGAGCTCCAAAAAGACCTGCTGGAGGAGTTCAGTGTGGAAGAACTTGACTGGCCACACAGAGCCCTGACCTCAACCCCATCCAGCACCTTTGGGATGAACTGGAACGGAGATTGTGATCCAGACCTTCTCTCCAACATCAGTGTCTGACTTCATAAATGCTACAGAATGAATGGACACAAATTCCTACAGAAACTCCAAAATCTTGCGGAAAGCCTTCCAAGAAGAGTGGAAGCTGTTATAGCTGCAAAGGGGGACCAACTCCATATTAAAGTCTATGGATTTAAATGCGATATCACTGAAGTCCTTGTTGGTGTAATGGTGAGGTGTCCCAATATTTTTGTCCACATAGTGTATTTTAGCTGTATACCTCCACCTCGAATTTAATAACCAAAGTACTCTGAATTTGTTCCACTTCTGGAACCGAGGTCCAGACCAGGTCACAGCACAGGTCTAGCAGTGCACATCCGAAGACCTCTAGGCTTGAGGGCATTAGTAGTTATTTCTGAGCCTGTTCTAATTTAAGTGAGCAAATTTTCCACTGCACTAGCTGATGTACTGTCTTTGCTCAGTGGGCCAGTGTTTGGGACTCAGTTTAAGTCTATCCGTAGACTAAACAGGATTTTCAATGGCCTAGCACCAGCGACTGTGTAATTTAATGTCAGGTAGACCCTGAGGAATCTGTCCTGTACCGTATAACAGGGCTGCGCAAACATTTTGTCTTTGGAAGAGCAGCCAAACGCTGTGGTGAGCTGAGGGCCTTAAAACAACAGAAGAATATACAAATAAACAGGGTAGGCTTTTAAAATTTGATATATGTTTTAATAAGACACTTCAATACTACAACTTGAAGAGTAAAATAAAAATTCTGTTATAGATTTTGAATGTGCATTACTATCTTATTATTATGTGCAGTAGTCTTACCATGTGCAATATCACTGCTTATGTCAATATCATTGATCTATTACTGAACTCTATTAGTTGAAATAGAGTCTCTCTAACCACTATTTGTGTTACTAGTAATTCACTTTATTGTCACTTATTTATGTTTTTGACTTTTATTTTACACTTTATATTTTTATATATCCTCCGGGATTAATAGTTTTCTGATTCTGATTCTGAAAATCTGTCCTGTCTTTGTGTAGGGGTGGTTCTTGTATTCCAGGCTCTGTGAAACATCTTCACTGGGAAATTGGGGTTCCCTGCACTACATAAACGCCTCTAGGGACCATTTTTGCATTTATCAAAGATATTCAGATTTTTCTGGAATTACCAAGATGGAGAATGTGTGTCTCCACTACGCTCTACACAATATCTCTGAGGCTCTGCATTGTTTAACACTCCTATCACGATGAGGCAGAGAATCAGACAGAAGCTCTGGGCTCTTTGGTCAGCACATCAAACAGCCGTGCCACTCTCATGAACCGCCAAGGCAATCAGCCTCTGATTGCATGGCCATCCAGGCCCTTATTAGCTGCAATCTCCTGCTAATGTTGCAGACAGCAGAGATCTTTTAAAGCCCTATTCGCTGATACAGAGTGCCAGCGCAGAGACAAAGTCTGGGCTTGCCTCATCATTATTTTCACTCAGATTCACTCAGATCGGGGCAGCTGATGGCCTAGTGGTTGGGGTGTTCGCCCTGTGATCAGAAAGTGGTGGGCCAGACTGCTAGTCGCACCCTTGAGTGAGGTACCGTCTCCACACACTGCTTACTTACACCAGGCCTATTCATTTAGTGGCCCATGGGCTGGATCCGGCCTTTTAAAAAAATTTTATGGCCCGCAAGACTGCCAGTATATCAGTGTGTGATTTGTATGATATAATAAAATTATGGGTTTTGGATCATGATTGGATAGTAGTCCCTCGCTACTTTCGTCAAGGTTGGTGTTGTATAAAATTAGCCAATCCGAGCACAAAAGTTGCCATGTTATTTGCTCAATGCCCATCACCAGTGCTTCCTGCTCCCTACTCCGAAATCAGCAGGCACCATGCCTTGCTTGAGTGTTGTTTAAAAGAACTGAACTTCTGTTTGGACTGCACGCAGCCGGGATGGAGCTGAAACTAAGAAATTATCCTTTTAATTCAAAGTGCTTCTGGCTGTTGCACATGCCATTAACCTTTCCTTGCGCCGAAAGAGATCTCTGGTAGAAGAAACTGAACATTTGTCACTCTGTCAGGACAGTTTATCCTCCTGAAGTGGGTCGTCCACCTGAACGATGCTGCATCACATTGCTTTACATAAGATGCTGTGCTGGTAGGAGTTTAAACAATGTGGTGCTGGCATGGAGGAAGATTTCCTAGTAGGGAAAACTTACATGAAAACGTCTTACATGAAACATACTTAACATTACGGTCTCAATAATCCAGAAAAGAAGATCGTTTGACATCTTATTGTTATACATTATTATACATGTCTGCATTATACAATGGCCAGCTGCAGTTCCATCCTCATTTTATCCATCAAGAACCAAACCTCTAACCGTTCAGACTTATTTTCAGTAACTACAGTGAATTTGTTGGTAAAGTACTATGCAACTAATGTCTTAGCCCACATACCGCTCCCATATAGTTTAAACCTCAGAACTCAGAGTGTCTCAGTAAACTCTGGTTTCAGTAAGTATAAACTGTGTAAAACAGTCTAGAACCATTTTTTTCTCTTGCTGCGCCACCGCTTGGCCGCTCTCCAGAGCCCCTCCCTCTGCAGGCTTTCCCCTCCCACTTGTGGGCGGAGCCTATCCTGAAAGTTCTCCTGGTTCAAAGATTTGTTCATTTTTGTTCTTTATATTCATTTGAGTGTGGTGCCATTTTTAAAACCCTGTAGCGTTTTTAATCATTATTAAATGTTATTTTAAATTACAGTAACTTTGGTTCTATGTGACACAAGAACGCCAAACAAAGCACAGCATGACGTCTGACACCTCAAGCATCAACACAAACTGGGGGAACTTCCACATAAGGAGCTGTTTGGCTGTATGATGGCAGTCTACCATTTGTTGCAGATTCATGCCGCTCGTGTTCTAAGGGTTAAAAAATTAGGTGTGTTATCATTTGGTAGGAAAAACAGCTTGAATCCACACTGGTTCTTTGTGGATAATTGTGGAGATCCATGGCCTACTGTGTAATCGCTTTCACAAAGGACAATATGACTCAGTCCATCTCCCGAGCCTCTGAGGCCTGTGACAATACGATTAGGATCTGTCCCAAACCATTTTTTGTTTTGCTTTGACATGAGGCCTTCCACTGAACAGTAGAAATGACTTTGTGTGCTTAAAGACTTCCAGTTTGGTGGACTGCAGTTAAAGTGTTTATGTCTTTATAGGGAGGCCGACACGCATATGGGTGGTACATGAAAGTTGGATTCGCAGTGGTATTTTCTCAACCACTTAAACCAAACCAAAGGTTTTATTGTCCTACAGATGAACCAGTCCAGGCGTGGACCATCCGTCCAACACTGATAAATCCTCATAATACACCAGGATGAAGGTAAAAATTAAGTTACAGGGAATTTACATGACCTAACTGACTGCACTGTATAATTTCATTTGAGATGCCATTATAAAAACCTTTCTGTCAGCACCATAGGACAAAATGATACACTATGGTTAGCTTTTTATGTTGTCAGACAGTTTTAAACAAGTATTGCATGCCACACTGCAGGGAGGAGGCGCATGCTGCTGTAAACAAGACCACATTCAGAATATCAGTGGCTTCAGACTCTGCTCCTACTCCTTTGTTCGTTTGATGAAAAACGTTCAATTAAGACCTACTTAGAAAGTCTGCCTTTTTATAACACATGATGCAAAAGTCTTAAGCCAATTATTTGAAGTCATTTCTATCAGCGGTGGCTTCTTTCTGCAGCAAAAACAGCTGAATATTAGAATAAATGCAAACAAGCAGTAAAAAGTATCAAGACTTCTTTTTTCTAAAAAGTAGTGGATATTCTGTGAGCTGTTAGAAGAACACAGGTTTGGATCCAGGTTTCTGCTCAGGGCCTCCAATCATTGGGTGAAGGAATAAAATTCCATAATCAACATTTAATTTAATCTACTGCAGTAAAAAGAGCCAAACCAGGGATTTGATGGAGCTGCAGGTAAAACCAGGCTTCCATGAGGAAAGAGGTCTGGAAATGGTTCAGCGAACACTTGAAACCACCATTTACTGTTTTAATTTTGTTTGTATTTGTTGTAATGTAAGAGTTTTAACACTAACTGAACACCACTGCCCAGCAGTAAACAGTTTTAAAGCATCATTTTCTCAGGTGCCTGAGACTTTTGCACAGGACTGTGCATTTATACATAGCGCCAAGCTAACTACACAATTGCACAAATTTAATTGCACAACAGGAATTCATGACAAGACATTACATATTCTTTATTCTATATGCAGTCCCTTCTATTAACATCTAAATAAGAATATTCTTGTGAGGGCAAAATATTGTCCAGTTGCATAGACTACTAAGTGTAAAGCAGGAAAAGAAAGCCTGTTAAAAGCAACCACTGTTGTCAATCTTTCATTTGGCTGCTTTTAAGAGAACAATATTTCAGTGACAGCAACTTACGTTTTCAAGCAGTGAAATTTTCAAGTGTCTGTAATGGAGGAATATTTTGAGTGACATCGTCTAAACTCTGGATGGAATAAAAGAACTCAGTGGACCGTGTGACATGAGTCAGAGAAAAATGCTTTACAGCATTAAGGGTCAAATCAGGACATTGCAGTCAAATTTAGAAATAGTTAGAATTGCAATTTTTAATGAATGAATGTCATTCATGTTCTGTCAAAAGAATGTCATTACATAGAATGTCATAGAAACTTTGCAATGGAGTTCATCTTTAAGAAACACAGTCTTTCTGTATATCTTACAGTATATTCTAACTATTCATTTTTGAATGCACATGGAAACAGAAAGAAGCACGACGACAGAAAGATCTTTAAATCACTTTTTAATATGCTGTTAGGGTTTTTCTTTCATTTAATATCCAGGCATTATTTTGGTTAAATAAAAGCTTTGGTTAAATAAAGGCTTTGGTTAAACAGAGGCTTTGGTTAAATAAAAGCTTTGTTAAATAAAATGCTAAATAACCCTTTTTTAGACTTTAGGCACATTGGACCCGACAAACTATTCATGCAATTTGTAATTATATTTAAAATGTGGTAAGTAGGAACTGAAATTTCCAATTATTTCCAAAGTCTTTCTAAAGTATAGGTCTGCTTCACATGGTTCCACTTTACAAGTTTCAAGAGAAACAAACAAATTGCACCTCGTTTGCTTCACCAGGGATGTATTTATTTAACTGCCTTTGGCTTGTGTGACAATCAATAGCAAGAAGCAGCTGTAGCCTGCTTGTGAAAGTGCTCTCATCACATGTTTCCAGTCTCTGGAGGCGTACACTGGGGCAAACTTTCATATGAAAAAGAGAAAGGGGTTCGTTAGCGGGCCTAGCCATGCTTGGGGTGAGTGATTGAGAACAATAGAGATCCCCATGACACAGCAACTCCTACAGAAAAAAAACTAGGCCACACAGCATCCTTGCCATGTCAAATCAAGACCTCACATGCTGTGTTGACATACCGCACCATGCTGCACAGGACAGAACCAAACACAGGCCCAGGAAGGCTCTTGAGACTCGCACACAGAAGAGTACAGTGAGAATGCCATTAAGAAGCACTCTGAAAAGTGCCCTCAAATGTACAGAGAGTCTCCGGTGGGCACGACCAATGTGTTGAGTGGGAGGCATCCACTAATAGAGCCACTCTCATAATTGGGCATAGAGCAGGGCTTGTTCAGAGTGGCACATGCAGAGCCATGCAGGCAGACCTGGGAAAGCCTATAAAAGATCTCCCTGTCATGGACAGTGCACTGGTCCAGTCTGTCTATAATTGGTCACGTGGAGAGTATGGTTCAAACAGAAAGATGATCCTCCCACTGAGTGTGAGTCTGTATGTGTGTGGTGAGGTATGAGAGCAAAGGGGAAAGTAGAAACGAAGAAAAGAAAGACAGAAAGAGAGAGAGAGAGAGAGATATGTAAATTGCTTACAGTAACATGTAAGTCTTCGATACATGATGTAACCCGACTCTGGTATATCTGGTAATTGGCAAAGATCATAAGGGGGTTCTCCACTGACTGGTACCGGCTCGGTTCGTCCCAGTTTGGTTCTGCTCTGTTCAGTTTGATTTCGGACCTACAGTTTTCCACTACAGCTGGTTGCTATAGCGACCAAGCATTCTGAGCAGCAGCCCAGAATGGTTTCTATACGCTGGTGCTCTGAGCCTCTACACACTGGTGTAACCATAGTGACCACCAATCAGTAATCTCCAATATGTACACGTCATCATTTAGTATTGGTTCAGCATGCTTGGAACTTCAGCCAAGGTGCTCCCAAGAATGGCACCGGGTACCAGGTACCAGATTTTGGTGATGGAAAAGCAAAAAAAGCAGAGATGAGTAGAGATGAACTGAACCGAGCTTGTACCAGTCAGTGGGAAAAAAAACAATAGACTACCCTTTCATTTAAGTTCATTTAATTTCCAGTTCAAATTGTCCTTAATTACAATGATCAATGTTTAGTTTTAAACCCTACCTGTTTCTGCTGTGTCCTCACAAAGCTCTCACTGACATTATGTTCCCATTCATCCAAGCTGCTACACACAAACACCTCAACTGCCACACGTTTCTTTCTCACGTGCACCTAAAATGGCTAAAGAAGAGATGTCTGAGCAGATTAGACAAACAAGTGGTGTTTTAGCTTAACAGTTTCTAGGCTGCCTTACTGAGTTCTGTTAACTCAAAATATTAATGCAGTCCAGAAACGTTTTATTAAAGCAAAAACCGAACAGGTGAATCATGCAAATACTGATAGACAAGCAAAATCAATCGCACATCAGATAAACAGCACTTAAAACATCATCTTTAAGGAGAATTTTAAGTTCCACTCTCGCTCCAGATCGGATGTATAGCAGTTCAAAAAGACGTTCTTCAAAAAAGGAAACAGACAAAAAGGTTTGCAACCCAAACTAGACATATGAGATGTGGAGGAGGGTTTTCTGTAATTGGGATTGGATAGTAAAGAGTAGAAAACTTCTAAGACTGAACTTTGGAGAAGTTTACAAGAAGCAGGGAAAGTTTTCATGCAGATAAAAACTGGTAGCAAGAAAAAACTGCAGAAAAACTGACAAGTCTCCTAAAAGCATAAAATCTGTAAAAAAAAAAAAAAAAAAAAAAAAAACAAAGTGTGGACATGCTGAATACTAAACATATTGCTTTATTTTTGTCATGTTCAATGAAATGTATGTTTCTCTTTTTTTCTCATGCAGAAAAATGAATAAGTTGTTGAACAGGACATTATGTGATTTAGCAAATTGTAACTACAGTTAGAGACCAGCAGCAGATCAGGAGAAACTCTCACTTTTTCTTTTAAAGTTGCTGCTAAATCCAAGCCTAGAATTCATCTGCCTTATAAAATTTAACGCCACCTCAAAAAATCTGCCAGAAATCAGTCCACAAACAAAGTAAAATGGTTCAGTTGTTGCATTAAAAGAAAGACATAAAACAGAGATTGTACATTATTTCACTCATAAAAGTTTGTTGGTTTCACACAATTCCTGAGAGGAACAGAGTCTTCTGCTGCCCTTTTTAAAAGAAATAGGGCTTCAGACACTAAGCAATTTTGAAAACGACTTAGAAGGAGTTGGTTGAAGGGGAGAACAATAACGGGGGAAACCTTTATCCCTGTTTAAACAAACTGGCTATAACTCTTCTGCCTCATAATAGACACTTCATGTGCTTCACGAGGTGCTCTGAGCCTCTGCAGCACTTTAAAAGCTCCTTTGTACGCCCAAGAAAAGCGTTGACTTCACAGAGAAGGAGAGACGCACAGACGTTAATTGGAGCGAGAGGCAGCGGCAGACGGGGCATTCTTGAGAGAAGTCAAATGCCTTCCTCTGTTTTTTGGCTAATCCACACTAATTGCCATGCAGTCCTGTGGGGAGATCAGGAGAGAGTGTTTCTATGTGAATGCATTATGCAATATAAGCTCAGGCTGCATAGCGAGTCGTGTTCATGTTCACGTTCAAGAAACATGCTTCTGTTTTTTTCTGTCATTTTTGCATTAGCAGTTTTGACTCACAAAAGCTGAAGCAGGTTGGCTTTATTGTGCATGCCAAGGGTCTCAGCGAGGGGGGGTGAAAAAACTCAAGCATTTGTCCTGAAATTTTCCCAGAGTCTCTGACTTTGAACTGAAATTCAAAGCTCTATTTTTCCTGTGTTTACCAGGCAAGGATACAAAAACATATATACTTGCTATTCTGCAAAAACAAGAAAGCTGCCAGAACACTGTTGAGCATCTGAGGGGAGCATTTTATCCTTTTGAAAATGAAAATGCAGGGAAGGAGAAGTCGGAAATCAAGCTTTCTCCCAGCGTTCTGGAAAAACAGTTATTGTGCGTAGCCTTGAACATGCTCCTTTGTTGTTGGTGGTGGTAGTGGTGGTGGTGATGGTGCCTGGCTTGTGCTGAGAGCGGTAGGGCTGCTATTTTATGGGTGTGTGTATGTGTGTGTTGGGGGATGAGGGGGTCTGGAGGGGCTGCTGGTAGGAAGGAACAGATGCTTTTCTGTAGTGGTCCCAGGTCGATGCCTCTTATAACCACAATGTTCACTGGATCGTAGCCTTGGACAATTATTCCCACAACGGCTTGGTCTCATTGTTCCCATACAACTAACATTTGGGCCCCTCCAGAGGGAATGTATGCTTGAAGATGCTGCCTCTGCAAGATACATTTCTTTCCAATAGTGAAGCATTTACAGTGGATGGAGAGTGGCCTTGCATGAGTTTTCTGTGGCCTTTACCCATTGCTTAGCAGTTTAATCAACTTAACCTACTGATGCATGAATTATTAAATCCTGAGTTAAGAATTTTTGTTTTATGTGTTTTTACTGTTCTAAAGGCATGAAAAAAAATTCAAAAATATTTTTTTTATTTCATTATTTCAGGAAGTTACAGAAATGTCCAATACAACGGATTATATGCACTTAATCACTCAACATAAAATAGTAAAACTTAATGGAAGAATTATTCAAACTGTTCAAATTCCATGAACAATTACTTCACTGTATGCTTTGCAAACCCCTTTAATATCCTTTCACACACACTCTGCACACACTGAGCACACACTGAGCACACACTGCACACATGGCACCCTCTGCACAGAATGGGCTCACAATGAGCACACACTGCACACACTGTACTCTGCAAACACACTGAGCACACACTAAGCACACACTTCTTAGTAATAATGATGATTTTGTCATATTTTTACACAAACTACATCTAATCTGCACAAAAATATATATTTTTTTAGAAATGGTCATAATAAAATAGTAATCTACCACATGACTTGGAAATATACTTAGTAATGCATGGCATCCACTTTGGTGGACACATGCTTAATCACTGCTTAACTACTTATTTTAAATAACATTTCCAAACTAAAGGAATAATCCTGCATATCATCATATTTTTCTTCTAGAATAGAAGGACTGACTGGATATTCCAGCAGTGGTCAACAAGTGTGGCTCTCTGTCGGCCATCTTTGATTCAAAGAAGGTTCAGTTATAGTTACAACAACTAACCACTGAATGAGGGGAGCAGCAGAGAGCATTCTAATGGTTGATATACAATAGAAACCCCTGCATACAGGAGAAAATTACTTTACTGTAGTGACCGCTATGCGCCAGATTAAAACAATATGTGAAGTTTCAAGTGGATGTTTATTTAATTTAAATAAAATCTGCTGGTGTGGCTCTTGTAAATAGTGTTTTATGTATTAATATGACAGCATAGCTGTAAAAAATATATATATATTTATATATATATATATATTCTAAAAACCTCTACAATAGTAATAATACATTTCACAACTCTTAAGGTCACTTTACAGAAGTTATACAGAAATAAAACTTGAATAGATGTAATGAGAATGATCACAGTCACAATCAGAAACAGAAAAATGTATTGATTCGTGTTTCAAATAGAGACAAGAACAACATAAAATTCTGGAAATACATACAAGCTACACAGTTTTCAACCCTTTTTATGATAGACTTAAGGGAATGACAATGACATGTTCACTTAGACTTAGAGTTATAATTGGAGAAAAAGCTGCCAAAGGCTCATTCTTCTATTATGGTTCTGTTGACAATCTTTTAGTAGAAATAGAGCCAGAGCAGAACCTCAGACCTTCACAACAAAAGCACGTTTGAGGTTGTATTTTTGTCTTCCACCCCTGCACATTTGGTTGGACAGGACCAATACCACTTTCTCCACAATACTGAAGTGTTTTCCACGGTTCGAGGTCTTTGGTGTGGCCCACTGTGTTCCTTAATTCTCCTATGATGGTGAACTCAAGCAAACACAGCCTTTGAAGAACCTGGCACTTTAAGTCTTCCTTTACAGATGGACTTATGGAAGAAAATGTACAAAGTATATAGACTTTCCTTCAGATGTAGAGTTTGAAGAATTGGTTGAAGCTTGAAAGAGCGAGCATCGCTTACTAGTTACAGTGGTTGAAAGAGAAGCTTGAAATATAAACTTAGTAGCTACAGGATAAAACTGAGGACACTGGCCATCAGACGTGACTCTGAATTTCAGTATACCATTAATATCCCAGCATTTGTGGGATAGTGCATTTCTTTTAGACCTGATACATTATATTGTTCTTGTCTTTGTATCTCTGTGTCCCTGTGTAGTAGTAATGTCTATCGGGACTATCGGGGCGGGCAACAGGAGTGGTGTGTGGCTGTGGCATGCGTCAGAACCGGCAAGATTCCTGTGCGTGCTGTGAACTGGTGATCCGACCCTCCCAGAAGGGGGTAGTCGAGGTGGGAGTGCGGTCCATGACCGGTGCTGTTTTGGAACAGTTGGACAGGCTGGTGGAAAGGACAGAGGGACTGACGCTGGAAGAAGAATGGCAGCTGCAGCAATTGCTGGAGAGATGGCGAGGGGTGTTTACCCAAGATGAGGAGGACCACGGGTGTACTGATGCAGTCCACCATCATATTCCTACGGGCACAGCAGCGCCCATTCGAGAGCGTTATGGGCCTGTCCCCACGAGCCGTTATCCCGAAGTGAGAGAGTTGTTGCGGTCCATGCTGGAAGGGGGAGTGGTAAAGGAAAGCTCAAGCCACAGTGCGGCCCCTGTGGTCCTGGTCCGAAAGAAAGACGGGGCGTGGAGGTTCTGCGTTGACTATAGGAAACTCAATGCTCTGACTCAAAAGGATGTGTACCCTCTTCCCCGCATTTAAGAATCACTCACGGGGTTGAAGAAGGCGGTCTGGTATTCCAGATGCTGGACTTGGCTTGTGGCTACTGGCAGGTGGAAGTGCACCCAGAGGACAAAGAGAAGACCGCTTTTGCCACCGCCCCTCCGTCATCACCACTCAGGAAGGGGTGATGACGGATCCCGAGAAGGTGGAGAAAGTTCAGAGTTGCCCGAAGCCCATGACATTGCGAGAGATGCAATCATTTCTGGGGTTTGTGGGATACTATTGCCGATTCATTCCCAGGTTCGCCAAAAAGGCTTGTGCTCTCCATGGTCTGCTACATGGCATGGGGGCGGCATTACTTCAGAAGACGTGGACGGAGTGGACGGAGGAGTGCCAGCAGGTGTTCAAGGCGTTGAAGCACACCATGGTAGAGGCCCCAGTCCTGGCCTACGCGAACTACACCCTGCCCTTTCGCCTCTACACTGACACTAGTTTGCAGGGGTTTGGGGTAGTGTTGACCCAATTGCAAGGCGGCCGGGAGCGGGTGATCACGTACGCCAGCCGGAGTTTACATGAGGCAAATGAGAAAAATGATCAGAACTATAATGCATTTAAGCTGGAATTACTGGCGTTGAAGTGGGCCGTGGTCGAGAAGTTTAAGAATTACTTATGGGGGGCTAAGTTTGCTGTCTGCACCGATCATCGGCCCCTACTGCACCTGAAAACCGCCAAGCTGGGGGCAGTGGAGCAGCGCTGGGCCGAGCAATTGGTCTCTTTTGAGTACAAATTGTGTTACAAGCCGGGGAAGAACCACAAGAATGCTGACGCTTTGTCACAGCGGCCAGGAGCGCTGTGGGTAGGTTAGGTTGGGGCTGAAGAGGAGTGGGCAGAACACCAGGGCCAAGACCCAGAGATGGTCCGTGTTCGAGAGTCGGTCCGCAGGAAGGCCCAACCATCGCTGAAAGAGCAGCGAGGCCTTGCCGGGGCAGGTTGGTGGCTGTAGGGCAAACAAGAGGATCTATGAGTGTGGCAAGGGGTGCTTCAGCACCGGGAGTGGCTGTGTGGCAAAGAACAGTGGTGGGTTGTAGTGCCTAGCAGTCTGAAGAGGCAAGTATGGGAACAGTATCACAGGGCCCTGGGTCATGCACGGGGGCGACGGATGGTGGTGGCCCTGAAAGAGCGATTCTGCTGGCCAGGTCTGCGCCGGGACGTGGAGCAGTGGCAGAAGGAGTGTGGAGAATGCCTAGCGGGCAGCCCAGGGAAGGGTGAGTCATTGCCCCTTGGGGTTGTTCCTACTTTGTACCCTTGGGAAGTACTGGCATTTGACTTTTTGTCCCTGGGCCGCCACGGAGAGCCGTACCCGTACTTGGTGACTGCTGTTGACCTGTTTTCAAGTTTTGCCTTCGCAGTGCCCACCAGGGACCAGACGGCGGAGACTGCAGCCCAGGTGATCTGGGAAGAGTTCATCAGGAGGAATGGGTGTCCGGAGCGGCTACTGACAGACCAGGGCCCGGCCTTCAAGAGAACTTGATGAGTTGGAGGGAGGTTGGTTCCAACAGCACCGCCAACGCTTGTGGCAGGCCCAGGAGGCCGTGGAACAGGGTCGACAGTAGCGTCGTGAAGGGGACAGTCGTTACCAGGATTCTGGCCATCGGGACTAGGTGTTGGCGCTGAGGGAACAGGTCTTGCTGCGGAATTTCCGCCGGCGGGCTGGTTGTAAGGTGGCTTCGTATTGGCAGCCCAACCCATGGGTGGTGGTGAAGCAGCAGGACTTAGCAAACCCGGTGTTTCAGATCCGACCAGAAGGTAAGGACCATCCCACCCACTAAAGACCATTCACCGCCGTCATCTGCGGCCTTGTTTGGCTGATTGGCAAGTGATGACCACAGAGGTGGGCGATGAATGTGGGGGGGCTAGCATCAGCCCTCGGCCTGGTCCAGCATTCCCCTTGGGTTGGCCTGGTTGTGGGGTGCCGGCGCCGGTGGTCTAGTGGGGACTATGGGGGATAATCGGGCAGTATATTTGCCCTCCATTCTCCTGATACTGAGTGTATTTTGAAACTATACTTTGTTGTGTGCTTTTCTGTGGGCAAACACGTGTGGGTTGTTGGGGGAAAAGACCTAGTCCATGGTGGGGAGGTGACTTACGTTGTAGAGCACATAAAGACAATAAATGTGCTGTGCATAATTTATCTCTTGAGGTCCATGTCGTGGTTCATGGTTATGACCCCCCCTAGAGTTCCTCAGGGGTAGGGGAAAATCTTAAGAGTATGTGTACCAAAATAAATAGCTGTGGGGGTCTCTTACCCCAGGCCACCACAGTAACATGAGTAGTTTTCTCCTGGATCAAAAACGTCTTTTAATTCTGTTAAACAAAAAAGGTGACTCAAATGGTCCATATGTGTTTTTCTCCACAGTCGTGCCTTAAAGTAGTTCAGTTTCATTTTTGTTTTTCAGAGTATGTTTGCAGGTGAGTGCAGAATTGCAGAGTTGGATCTACCCTTCTACCCTTCAAAACTTCTAAATGTATGACAGCATGAGCAGAATGAGGAAGCCTCAGGGTGTGAATGACACTCTGAAAGCAATGGGGAAGATAATGGGAAAAAATGAACAAGGGAAAGGGGTGACAAGGAAGAACAACATTCTAATTATGTAACTATATATAAAAGAACTATGTGTGAATGTTTTTTTCCAAAAACATCAACCATCTCCATGGTATTTCATCTCAGGCAGCTTTATTTAATCTTCAACAAGGTTTCTAAGCTGAAGATGGTTAGATTTTTCTCAATCTTGTTACCAAAACTCATGTGACATTTAAAAAGCATGCTTAAAAACATGTCAACTAATTCTTTTGAGGTTCCCTCATTTATTTTAAAGAAATGGTGGACTACATGTTCAAATAATCGATATTTATGACTAAAAAATCACTGCATGTGCATGCATGTATTTTTCTAAAACATGCAAAGCCATTTTTTATCTTTTCAAGAAAACCCAATCCTGAAATTGATAAAACATTTTTATCATGTAATTTATTAAACAAATGGATAAATAATGGACCAAACATAATTGGATAAAAAGTGGTTTATCTTTATTATTTTTTTAAGAAAAATAATCAAGTTACAGGAATGAACACTCTGTAACAGGAATGAACAGGAATGAACACTTGGTTTTATACATACTTTACGGTATGTTTCCCTCCACTTTTTGCATTGTCTGCGCTTTGCTCTCTCACTTATATTATTGATCCTGTGTTTCCTGCCTGATTCTAGGTCCTCCCTGTATTTTTCTCGTTCCTCCTCTAAATATCTTTCTCTCCTCTCTGGGTCAGCATCACGTTGAGCACGACAGTGTCGCTGCTGTTCTGCAGCACTTAGTGGTGGATTGGCAGTATGGTTTCCATATTGTGAAACTGATCTTAAATCTCAACAAATTCAGTAACTTCAACTGTAAAGTTCCTTCCATTCCTCCATCCATTTTCTCCCGCTTATTCGGAGTTGGGTTGCGAGGGGCAACAGCCTGAGCAGGGAACCCAGACTTTCCTCTCTACCTGGCCACTTTGTCCAGCTCTTCCAGGAGGATCTCGATGTGGAGGAGCAGCAGTTCTACTCTGAGCTCCTCCCAGATAACTGACCTTTCACCTGATAGGACTCCTTTTTCAGCTTGAAGGCATTCCTTACCGCCAGTGTCCACCAACGGGTTCGGGGATTACCACCACGACAGGCAACCCACACCTGTTTGACGCCTCTCACCATGAGCAAATCCAGAGAGTCCAACCCCTCTCGAGGAGACTGGTTCCAGAGCCCAGACCATGCGTCAAGATGAGTCCAACTATATCTAGTCGGAACCTCTCTTCCTCGCACACCAGCTCAGACTCCTTCCCCACCAGAGAGATGACATTCCACGTCCCTAGAACTAGCTTCTGCAGCCAAGGTCCCCTTGGCCCCTCCTACAGGTGGTGAGCGGAAGGGGGACCCATGTCATCTCTTCAGGCTTTGCTCAGCTGGGCCCCATGGGTCTAGGCCCGGCCACTCGGTGCTTGCTATTAAAAGTTGAATAGTATTACACTGACTAATATTCAGACTAATAAATCAATAAACCAGTTTCTACTCACTCCTGTTACTGGCACTCAGTCCTGTTCATTTTTATATGAGTAAAAGGACTGAAAGTAACAGGACTGAGTTTTTAGAATAGAATTGGCAAAAACATGAAATATGATGGCTATGCTAATAGCATGAGAACACTGAGCACAGTGTAGTCTAGTAAAATTTAGTATTTTAAAAATAAACAGATAATATCCAAGAATTAATTTAGGTATCAGGACAGAACATTGAGATTGACCTCCCCAGTCATAGTTCAAATTTGATTAAATATAGAGGGAAAAAAAGGAGGGAACTAACTTTTGGTCTACCCATGGCCTTCAGAAGGTCTAACTGATGCAACTTCCTGTTGAACATGTGACTTGTGGAATGTTCCAGATTTTTCAGATGGGGTAATGTGTTAGGGTAACAGGACTGAGTGAAAACCTAGGGACACAACTAAAATGTGTATTTTAACTTAAATATTATGGTTTTCTTATGAAAAAAATATTTGCAAAGCATAGATGGGATTTGGAGTCACACAACAATAATAAAAAAAAAAATCTCTGAAGGATTTTAATAATTATATTTCAAGGTAAAGTGTATAGTTAGAGAGCAGGGACAGGTAACAAATGCTATTTTTTCAGTGTTCTAGGTAGTTTTTATTAATATTTTAATTATATATCTTATATTTGCAATTAGGTCAATGTACAAGACACTATGCTTAATGATAAAATGTATTTTACAGTTATTTTTTGTGTACATTTATACATGTAATTTCCTGGGGATGGAAATGGCACCCATTCGGTGGAATGGCCCCACAGCACAGTGTGATCTGATCGGCGAGAGTGTAGGAGAGCTAACACCGGTTCTAGACTGTTATACACCGTTTATATTTACTGAAATCAGAGTTTACTGATACACACTGAGTTCTGAGGGTAAATATTTTGAGAGCAGGAACTTAAAATGCACTCTTCAATGGTTAAGAACTGAAAGTGTTTCAATTGCTGTATGGTATTTTATGAATGGGAAATATTGTGACCACTAAATGGCAGGTTACATGGGGAAGTACTGCACTTTATTATGATCACTATGACTTGCATTCATGGTCCTGATTGTCACTTTGTCAGATTGAGTGATCTAAACAGAGAATGTTATTTTTCTGAACGTTGAAAATGTATGAAGCCCAATGCAGCTTTTGTGCATTTGTTACATTAAATCTCTACTAATTTCTTCTCACACCATCTGCTTCTCTCACTTTTCCTCATTTCATAACTTTGCTTTGGATAAAAGCATCTGCCAAATGAATGTAATATAATTTTTAAAAGTAGATTACATTTCTAAAGTTGTAGTAATTTTGTTTCTACGTGACACAGGAACACCAAACAAAGCTCAGTATGACGTCTGACACCTCGAGCATCAATACAAACCAGGGGAACTTCTATATAAGGAGTTGTTTATTTGTGTATTTATGCTTTACTATTTGTTGTGTTTCCAGTACGTATCCGTGCTCTGTGCTGCCCATGTTCTGTGGGTTACAGCATTTTGTATCGTATGTTTGGTTGTATTTCCTTATCTTTTTGAAGAGCAGTCACTTGTGCCTGGCTAAGAAGACCCTCTGTCCTAAATTTGGTCACAAATATGCAAATAAGGCCTATATGGATATGCATTGTCTGGAATGCTCATTTACAAAGAGCAGAGAATTGTATGTCTGTGACCAAATTAAGTTGGAGTGCATGAGCGAATCTTTCAAACATACTGAATGAGATAGAAAACAAGTGTTTTATTGCCCAAATATGTCCAAACCAAACTATCTAACCAAACCCATTTCTCCAAAAGCTGAGCAGTAGATTTATTGCGTGTGGTGGAGAAGCGTTTTAAACAGTACAATGTGTTTCTTACAGCGAGTGACTCCGTGTGAGCAAAGCTTGAAAAGAATTACAAAAAAAAAAAAGCCATAATGACACTGCAAATGCTCTTGCATGGCCTGCTCCTAAAAAGAAGCAGTCCTGGAGTTGATGTTGCAAAATAATTTAATAATTTACTCCATACCAGCAAAACTCTCTCTATTAGATTTCATTGGAGGAAAACGAATGGTCTGCACGGAACGTGAACAGAACCCATGGCCACGGTATCAGATAGGAACTGTCGAGAACAAATTTCAGGAACTCTATGTGTGGCCTAAGGGGAAACTCAGAGAGGCCTGTGTTAAGTTTGCAATACGCGGTAGTTGTTTGTGCTTCTCGGTATTATAGTGTTTGGTGTCAGTGGTCCAAGGTGGGTTTAGGAAAATCGCACAGGATGGCCAGTCACACCACAGAGTCACTCCATTTTCATAGTTCTGAGAGAGAGGGAGGGTGGGAGGGAGGGAGGGAGAGAGAGAGAGAGAGAGAAAGAAAGAGAGAGAAACTGCTACTACCGTAAACAAATCAAGAACTTGCCTGTTTATCTTGGCAGGTCTTAGCAGTTAATTGCTCGAGAAAAAGTCTAATGTTTGCCGAAGCATAACAGCTCCGGCTCCAACGCTGTTATTTAACACGTTTTGGGAGGATTGTGCAATGTGCTAACTGCAACCCAGCCGTCGGGAAGTTAAGGCCGAAACTGTGAACACCGGCAACAAACTCAGCGACCAGTGCAGCAGTGAAAAGGCATTAAAAAAGGTGCCACTGGTAGCAAAACTCTTGCAATTGCGGCATGTGAAGGTAAATGGGTTTTCCTGTTTGTTAAGACAGACATAGCCAGACATTACAGGGCGAACACACAAACCTACATTTCCGTGTTCAGCCGTGGAACGTCAGCCTGATGTGTTTCCCTGCTGTGTCTTGACTGTTTATGTTATTGTTTACGTTTGCCATGTGTGGTATCTGCTCTGCCTTAGCCCCGCCCTCTCATTATCATGCTCACCTGTGTCTTGTTCTAGGCTCCGCCCCTGCCTGACAGTAAATCTCCTGTTGTGTTTCAGTCTAGGTTGTGGAATCTCTGTGGAGTGCTGAAAGTTGTCGTAGCCGGTTTAGGCTCTAAGCCTTTGTTTAAACCTCCTGTGTTTCTGTTTTGAACCTCGTTTTTGTTTCTGGTGTTTGTTTACTAAATATTTAGAATTGGCCCATACATCCAGGCTCCAATCCATCATTTACATTCAGCCACTTTCAGATTTATTCCTTTCACAGGAGAACTCTCAGGGCCTGATTTTCTATGCAATCAATGTCTGTTTTTTGTTTTTATTTTCCTTAGGTACCATGTTCTTCTCGTGTCTGTGCTCTGGTTTCCTTCCACAGTGCAAAGACATGCATATTAGGTAGATTGTCCTGAATTTTTTAGTTTTTTCACCCTGTGATCGCTGGGACAGGCTCCACCACCCCCTGCAACCTTGGTTTACTCATATAGGATAATAAATCATGTTTGCATTACTTAAACTCCAGTGTTAGTCCATTGTAGGAAACAAAAATGATCCTAAAGAAAACTGTCTAATTAGGGGTTTCCTCTCCATGGTTAGAAGTACATTGGGATGTAGTCTAAACATGGTTCATGTGTCTTTGCCATAGTTTTTAAGCAAGTTTTAATAGTAATGGCTAAGACCGAAGCTCCACTTGTCACAGTTTTGTTGGAAGTTGTTCACTGTGTTCATCTATTTGATCACTTTATTACATCACTTTATTAAATCTTTAACCATTTACCTTTCTCTGCCATCAATATATTACACACTTTATTTGATCAAGATGCAGATGGTATTGATGTGTACACAGTTCATGCAATAAATAATGGGCCTTCTAATTGTGTTGGAACAGAGAACATGAATAGGAAAGCGAGTGAATTGGAAAGCATTGTGCTCACATAAGGTTTCGGCTGGGTTTTTAAGCACAAAGCTAAAGGTAATTCATGTGAATTAAACATTCCAATAAAGACATTCCATGTTTTATTTGACATTGTGTACATTTTGCTGTGACTCTTTCCATCAGTCGCTTATTCGATATTAAAACGTGCCAGTGCGGGTCTTTTCAATGACATGGTGAAAGAGACGGTACACTTACAAAAACAACAGTAAAAAAAATAGACTTGTCATAGAATTTGTGATGTAAACGCAGTTTATTTGCTTCCTCTCGTCAAAAGCAGTGGTGTTCAACCTGCAGCCAGACGTTCAGAGCAGAAAAGTGAGCGGTGTTTGATGAAACACCAGCCGCAGATCATCATGTGCCATTCCAAGGTGTGACTCTGTGTTCCCGAGTCTTGATGTACGTGTTCATTATTGTTCAACACTTCCATACAGGATGTCACGTGGTTCTGCGTGTATTTGTGTCGACGTGGGAAGCAACGGGTCAGGAATCCGACATTGGATCAACAGGAAGAGGAGCAGGGTCAGCTGTGACTGCGATGTGCAGCTCGGCACCCCCAAACACATCGCCTCCGCTCCCCTGGGAATGCATCGGGGCTGTAGCCTCCAGAGCTGATGGGAATCCTTTAACCCCTGAAAGTTTAGAAAGATCACTGCTTCAGTTTACATAAATGCTAAGAGTAAAGTTTAGGGTGTTTTCACATATAGTCTGCTTTAAAGGAACCAAAAAGTGGATCAACAGAAAGGCTTCTTTTCATGTCCACAGTGTGAGTTCATTTGAAAGGGGACTTGTTCTGGTCCACCTCAGCTCAGATAGGCCTTTTTTTTTTTTGTTCACACTTTAATTCCTCATCCAACCTGCCGCCGCTGTTTCTTCATGTTCACCATTCTTTGGATTTTTGTTCTGCATAAGAGTAGATGGTTAAAAGCTCTACTAAACTTCTGCATTTTCTACAAAGATCACTGCTATTGTTTTTCTTCACTGAAAAACTAAATAAGCCTGGTCTTGACAAGAATCACTAGGTTCTCCTAATTTATTTATTTGTTTGTTTGTTGTCATCTCATTTTTGCTTGTCCGAAGTATAATTGAAATTTTAATGGAGTTGTACCACGGCATGTTCTTTAAAAAATCTTTTAGTTTCCCGGGGCTGTACCTCGTGATCTACCTACTGCAAGTCTAGAGGGCAAACACTGTTGAAGCCAACCCAGAGCAAGTTTAACCGAACCGTGCCGCAGATTTAATGCAAACTGGGCTGAGACCGTCTCTCGATGAGGTCTCAGCTTGGTTAGTTTCAGAGGGGTCTGAGTTCGTTTGGCATGTTCACATATATGCAGAAAATGCTTACTAATCAATCTGAGTTCGCTTTAAGGGCTGAAACGGACCAAGTTTGACACCCTTAGTAACTCAAAAACCTAAAGATGACCCTACACATAACAGCTAGTACATCATTCCTGTTCCTGCTGTTCAAACTGCATCCAAAATATCAAATTGTAAAAAAAAAGTCATTTTGAACATAAAGAATGTTTTGTTCTTCTGTAACATTATTTTTTTAAAGATGATGATGTTTAATGACTGGTATCAGACACGACGACTCAAATCAATGTCATTTATTATTATGACAGATATCATATTAAAATAAACATATCTGCACAACCCATGACCACATGTGACATGAAATGGTACGTGTGAGCAAACGAATTTTTCACATATGAAGTTTTCGTGTTTATCACATTATACATTTTTTCACATGTCATTTTTTCATGTTTTCACAGAGGGGCAAATGGCAGACTAAAACACATCATACAAAGACTGAATTTAGTTTTTTTATTCTCTTCAAATTTGCCTTTCTAACAGCACAGGGAAATAATTGAGAACTCTTGCTAATTAAGAAAGACAAGTACAACACCCAGAAAAGCTGTTCAGACATACGAGTCATATGAACCACTCAAGGCTTGCATTTTTTTTCTTTCCCTACTTGATTCCCTTTCTGAAAAATGACAAACATGTCACAGAACTGTAACAGAACAATAACTTCTAATTTAAAAAAAGTTTTGGAATCTGCAGTTGCAGCAGAATCTGCTGGTTTCCATGAGCTAAGACTGAAAAATGACTGAACAAAATGCATGCGGAGCTTTTCATGGCTTCATGCAGCATGAGAGGGTTTGTAGAAACTCTGTCCTAGAACATTACAGGGATGTTAATATACCATAGCCACTATGAGTGGTCAGTGGGGATGAAAATAAGAACCTTGTCAGCACATATGCAGGGCCTGATTTTGTATTCAGTATAAAATATAAGCACTGAAGTGTGGGAGGGACTACAAGAGCCTCTCTAATGCATTAGCAGAGGACTGTCAGGGCACCACTGCCATGAGTTACAAGCAATTCCCCTATTAGCTGTTCTCATATCAGCCTTCCATGCCACTCTCCTAGCAATGATGAATTAGGACAGATGGGTCAGCTGACCCCAGAAGGCAGGTGTTACATGATGTGACACCTCAGTGTGGAGCCAAAGACGTGCACATGCTCACTCACCACTGACACTGAAATGAGACTTCACAATGAGCGTAATGAGGAGCCATGTTTTCCCCTCTGGAAAACACACTGTTATGATGTTTCTATTCCGTTCCAGTCCTAAACGGTTACTTCTGAGGAACAGAGATCTACAACCATTGTCTCTTGTCACTGTTTTCAAATGGCTGTGTTTTTTTTTCTCTTAGGACTGCAGACATTGCACGAAGGTTTTTTTTTTTCAATCTGGTCTCTATTCAATGTGTTTTCCATTTGCTTGCTCTGCAGAAAGTTAGTCATGAAATGGCTTGTGCTGAAATGCTCTTTCACCCACACATGCTTAAGTACAAACATCCTCTGCCTCCTTCTGAAGCACATCTCCACCGTCCCCCTGGTGGGTGCAGTCCATGACACCCAGAGGAACAGAGCAGTGGAAAAAATGCAGGATTGTTGACATCGTAGGACTTGTCATCTTTCGTTTGCCACCTAGTGGTCATTTTGTCAGAATGGGAATAATTTTGGGTGTTTTTATTCAGTGCATTGGACCAGGAACTCTGTATTCAGATTAACCAACCAGGACATTGCTGTCTCTCTGGATTTTTGAAAAGTTGTGACTTTGCGTTGAGCTGCTAGCGAGCAATGAGGGTGAAACAGAAGGAATAAGAACCCATGCTATGAAAACCATTCACACAGGTACAACTGATACAATAAAGACATCAAAAGCAATAAAACACAATAAGAATTATTAGTATATATTTTTTTTTACAAATGTGCTAGCTCATCCAGTACATGTTTGGGTTTAATTTATTCACAGATTTTTTTTCTGTAACTGCTTATTCCTTAATAAAGTAAATTTTTTCAGTTTGAAAATCACAAATTTCAGTAACTGTACAATGTAACAGTGTACACAATATTGCTTCTGTAGTAAAAATTATGAATTTTAACTGACAATATCAATTTGTAGGCTTAAAAGTTTATGTTTCTCAGTACTATGTAATATGGAAATATAATATGGAAGCGATGAAGCGATGGTGTTGAGGTGAGAGCTGAAGAGAACTGAGGTGAGGGTCCACATATGGGCCTTTGGAGTTTATAAAACACTCCACAAGCAAATCAAATCACAATGGCCAACTTTACAATGAGACAACATTTTTTTTTTAATAACTGGTCTCTTATACTTAAACCCTGAGTAGCTAAACAAACACTTTAATTGCTTCTCAAGTCTTGTTAAAAGACACCAAATATGGAACAAATAGCTGAGCTGGGGGGAAGAGAGAAGAAAAGAGTCAGATGTTTAGAGTTTTCTTTCCTTGGCCTTGATGGTTGTTAAATTGTAAACAACTTTTCCTATTAGCCCAGAAAGTCTTTCTTTGACCCCCCTCCTCCTTCCATCTCCCATGGCCTCAGAACAGCACAGCAGTATAGTTTTTCCCACACTGAGACGACTGACGATGAAAATCTGACTTATAATTTTATGAATGTGAAATGACAAGGTGCCCTAACAGACATTTGAGAAGCCCCAATGGTTTAAAAACACATTTTACAATTCTTGCTGATTATATATAATTGTTTGCAGACGTTTGGACACCCCTGGTCAAGTTACATAATATTCTATCAGTAAAACAAGTTAGATTATTTATATGTAGTCCTTTCTCTCCAGGGTATAACAATATTCAATATGTCATTTTTTCTAGCCAACTTTCTCTTCCTTTGCAGAGTTTAACATAGAAAATAGGAAACTAAATATAAAATGCCAAAACTTTTGCACAGGCCATGTTTGACATTCATCATTGTGTTCAATTTAGCTGATAAACAGTAACCATGCATTAAAAAGTCTGGAAGTGTGTCTCTATAGAGGTTGTTAACTATTTCTTCTCATTGAAAATCAACTATACATATCACTTGACTTGGGGTGCCAAAACTTTTGCACGCAATTGAAGAGTTGATACAGTAAGATAAACCGATGAGTGATTTACGCACGCACACACACACACACACACACACACACACACACACACACACATCATTACAATTCCAGTCGTGCACCTTGGGTTTGGAGGCCATGGCTGAAGTGGCCACACTCACACCACAGGCCTTCGCACACTTGCGTCACACACGTCAGCACTCCCTCAGAAAGCAAACACACACTGCCACGTCTGAGGTGTGTGTGCGTGGGTCTGCGACAGTGCAGCCGAGCAACAACCGCACATCATTTTCATAGAAAAAGAGCAAAAGAAAAGGACCAATTACGCTCTGGCAGAGGCCCTCAGGGCTTGATTTATGGGTTCAGAATAGATATTAGAAGACGCCAACCCGCTCTGTGCTCTTCATTTCTATGCAAATCTGGACTGCGCTGGACTGCTGTTGCATGCTGGAAAAAAAAACCTCCAGCATTTTTCATATTTCATGGAATAAACTAACTTGGCTGACACAGTGCTTTTGCTCCATAGGGCATTAGTCATCCTTACTCCACGTTCATGTATAAATCAGAGTGGAATGTTGTAAGAAGGTCGAGGCGAGGATGAGTTTTTCTCTGCTGACCAAACTTTAATCTTAACCGAATTAACCTTTATATAATTTATTCCATCATTCGCAACAGCATAAAAAAGTTTCGTAGTCTCCAGTCTTCACGAACGGCAAATGTCATCGCATTAAAAACTAATGAAATTATCACGCAAGATGTTCTCCCCCAGCACTGTAGCTGCTCCACTACTCCGCCTGACGTGTGACGCATTGTTTTTATGACTTAGAACAACACAACACACCCCTGTTTGCCCAAAAAACGTTATTATGCAAGCTGTGCAAACACTCATCTGAAGCTTTTCTGTCTGTACCCCCTTTCTGCCCATCAGCTTCATTGATCTGGAGTTGATTCGAGTTGTTTTATGAGTGAATTGAGCTTCTCAAATATTGCAACAATGACCAAAAGAATGTCCCAAACACCAGCGCGTGATATATGAGAGCAGATTTCCGCAGCAAGCCGCTCACATAACTGGATAAGTGTTTTCACAGTGATAAAGCAGCAGGAGGTCTGATCCGAGCCTCTCGGGTGACATAATGTCCAGAGGGCCAGCGTTATCATGTTAATGCAGACAGATCAATGTTATTTCAAATGGTTGGTAATGCCCTATGGCCTCACTGCTGCACCAGGCCAGGACTGCCCTCGCCTTGTTCATCATTTATGGCCATAGAAGGCAAAGGAGTGTACTGTGCAAAAGACTTACAGCACAAAAAATGCATACAAAATCTGAACCACTACTGAAGGGCAGTATCTATAGTGCCTCATTCTGTTAATCCATCCTTCATTAAATCATATTTCACTAAGTCAATTAAAATCTGCTGCTGGTGGAAGTGAAAAAACTGAGAAAAGGACTGAGGAGACGATTTCTAACAAACTGACAAAATATCAATAGCTTAAACTATACAAGTTATTGTATAGTTGAAGTATACAATATTAAAATGTATTGTATGTTTGACGCTTTAAACACTGATCTATGTAAATGGCTGGCTTTGATTGGCTCACTATTTTGCCACATTACTTCAGTATAAACAGCTTAGGCTAATAGATATGTGTGATGTGGTGAATCTGTCCGTGTAAATGTGTTGGATTTTTGACTATACAAAAAAAAACAACCAAAAAGCATTGAATTTAACACAGGCTGTTTTTTGCAGCGTAGTTTTCAGATATAGACCTGAGTGTAGACAGTACATCATTCTTAGCACCACACACTTTCTACATCAAACACTTTCATTTCTAAAAAGTGAAGAAAAAAAATCAGCATTTTATAACATGGCCCTTTGAAGGCCTTAACATTCACTCTTAATAAATTTAATAAATAATAAACTTAATAAATTCACTCTTAGTTAATTTGAATTGTTTTCCATGTAGTTAACAGAAAGAGGCACTGGATGCTGACTATAGATACTGGCTTGTCTTCAGTAGAGGTTCAGAAGTGGTTGAGCAAACAGAAATTAAGTCACAGATTTTTGTATGAATGCATTTGTGGTGCTATAAGTTGTTTACCCAGCTCATTATTTCACTTTCTATGGCCATAAACAATAAACAAGGTGAGGGCGGTCCTGGTCTGGTGCATGTTTATCTTGTAAATATAGTGATTATTAATTTGTTTTTATTACACAGAGATAAACAGTGTTTTTTATTAGTTCTTTTTAACAAGTAACAACATGTATATGGCACAAACAATCTTCCTGTCTTAATACATCTGCAAAGTGTGAAACTACAAAGTATGTCTACAAAGCATGTCTTCTGTAAAAACTGACTGACTGACATGGCCTGAAGTTGTTGTTCAGTGCCTGTTCCTCATGCCACACACTGCCATCCAAAACCGGTTATTAAGAATGAGAGTAGAGCATCCGAACTTCCTGCAGAGAGAATGATGAATGTTGATCTTCTGAAAATCTGGCTTTCTGTGAAGCAGATATCTGTTATCTGCTTCATAACCAGTGCTGAGGGCTGCTGAAAGACAGATACAGAATCTCCTCGTGGAGACAGAGGACGGAAACAAGATATTTTCCCTGCTTTCAGCACCTTGAGAAAATATGGTGTTTGGTTAAATTGCACTATCCAGTAATGTTGCCAAGCACATGTACAGCAAAATCATGCTCTTAGCCAATAATAGGAAGGTGAACTGGAAGCCCTTAGTGCTCATGACAGGTTTTCATCATGATAAGCTGGTCTTATGGTAGTCTGGCCCAACATCAACAGACTCTGTTCCCGAGCTCCGAGAGAATCAATAAGAAAATGATTTCACTCTCCTCAGTCTAATAAAAGCGAAGAGAAGAGTCGCTCGTTTAATTTTGGCCCCTCGCTAACGATCAGTGGATTTGGCTGGAGAATCGCTGATCACTGGGTTTTGTTTTTTTGTTCCTCTTGGGTTTTCGCTGCTAGTATTTTTCTCTGAGGGTTTGGCTCAATCATTTGACCAATAATGTCCACCTCATAATTCTACTGGTTCCTTTCAAAGGAGGACAATCTACTCCCCGTCGGCAATGCTATTTTCAGTGTTTATATCGGTTCACCATAATTTTATCTTTTAATATAGTCAAGAACCATTTTTTTACGCATTTAATCCTTGCACTATCCATGTGCTTCGAATTTGCTTCCTTTAAGAGGTCGGTGTGTTTATTGTTGCTGAAATATTCGGCTGTGCCAAACTTTAAGGAGATAGAGAAAGTACCCTTTCATCTGCTGGCAATAAAGATATTCTTACTGCAATGACTGATGGCAACAGTTCTGCGTTAAAGGGTCATGGCAAGAACTAAGTATTCAGGATTGTTGGGTTTAGCAGGTTTGGATCTTTGTACTTGGATTTTGTGAGCTAGCCTTTACTGCACTGATTTGATACGAGCACGTAATTGTAAACTCATGGATCAGCAAAACTCTGCCATCACTTTGAGACACTTTGGGAAAAGATATGGTGGGAAGTGGAGATTTGGAATGATAACACTTTTTGTCTTAACCTCTATAACCTCTGTTTGTGTTTCATCTGTTCAATTCAAGGTGACCATATTTTTCTGGTCAAACTAGCTTTTTTTCAATCGAAGCTTCCCTTTTGTTTATAACCTGTGTACCACCAAAGCAGCTCTAGCTGGCCAAGGCATGGGCTCCCCAAGACCTCTGAAGGTGCGCTGTGGTATCTGCACCAAGCTGTTAGCAGCAGAACCTCAAAGTCCTGTAAAACACTTGGATTTAACATTTTTATCCAGCACATCCCACATATTGGAGGCCGAGTCAAAAACTCTTGGTCATGTTTTTTAAACCATTCCTTAACAATTTTTGTAGTGTTGCAGGGTGCATTATTCTACTGAAAGAGGTCACTACTGTAAGTGATTGACATTTACATGAAGGTGTGTACTATGTTCAGGTATTTGGTACATATCAGCGTTGTAAATATGAGAACCCAGGTTTCCAAGTAGATCACTGCCCAGAGCATCACAGTGTTACCATTGCCTTGCCTTCTTCCCATAGTGCCTTCTGATGCCATATTCTCTCCATTCACATAATTCACCCAAAAATGACACCTTCTTCTATGCCCCATGGTCCAGTTCTGAAGCTCACATGTCCATTGTAGGCACTTTTGGCAGTTAGTATGTGACCCTTATGTCGCAAGCTATGAGGGACTGTGTGCTCTGACGCCTTACAATCTGATCCAGCTCTTTATATAAAAATAAAATTAAAATTTTCAGCAGCTTATGCTACAGTAGCTCTTCTGTGGAATGGAAACAGACAGGCTAGCCTTCATTCCCATACACATCAGTGACCCTTGGTTGCCTATGACTCTGTCACCAGTTCAACGACTGTTCCTCCTTAGATCACTTCTGGTAAGTACTGACCAGTGCATACCAGTAACACCCCACAAGATGTGTGACCTCAAACATTTAGGAAGTCATTCAGATCTTTACACAACAACTGACTGTTCACTTGCAACCTGAAATATACAACCCTCTTACAGGTGTCACTGTAACAAGATAGTCTCTACTACAGTAAACCCCAGACAATCGCAGACCCCTTACAATCCAAGTGCACCTGCAAATTTGTGAGATGGTAAAAAAAGCCTATTTTTGTAGTGTAAACCCTAAATATGTCGCCAAATTTAATTTCAAACTCAGCTTAATACATTACGCTTAAAGAAAATGTAAAGGTAAACACGTATACATACTGTACAGTTTACACTGAATTGCTGTCTCCCACAGTGCTAGAATGTAAAATACCAATGTTACCACTATATACAGTACTGTAATTCATGCAAGCATGTTTTTTTGTATGTGCTGTTGTTTTCTTTGGTATAAGCAGGGTAATAAATTAATTTAATTTACAGTAATAAAAATACAGGGCTTTAAGAAGAACTAAACGAAAAACACGAGAACACTCAGAAAAACACTCAAGATGCTCCAAGGTGGAAACTGTTCTAAAGCCAGAATGCTGGACTGCAGCTGCCAGAGATGCATCACAAGGCAGCAGCAATCAACAGCAAGGAGAAATAAACAGCGTTCTCAGATTGGCTACTTTCAAAACTCCCGTCTATGAGTAAAGCGTTATTTCACCATCCCAAGATGCACTGTCTTAATGTTTCTCTTGATAGTACCAAAACATATATACAGTTATATATTATACGGAAATGTAACTAAATTTGTGTTAATATTTGTTACAAAACTAGTAAATTATATATTATTTAATAATTTAGCCTTAAAATGCTTGAAAATGTAATATTTCCATTAAAAAAAGGAAAAATCTGCAGTTTCCATGAATTTGCAGGTGTTTCCACAAACAATCATAAGTTCGGTTCTAAGAAAATAAAATCTGTAAATGACTGAATCCATGAATTCTGAAGCTGACCGCTGAATTAGTGGGGTTTACTGTATTCACTTTACCTGTCAGCGGTTTTACTCAGTGAATGTGTGAGTTAGTTTACGTACATTTACAGCATTTAGCAGATGCTTTTTATCCAAAGCGACTTCCATTCCCAAACCAGAGGGGACAGTCTCCCTGGAGCAACACAGCAGTGGGCTTACCCAGAAGGTAAGATTGGAAGCCAAGACCTATTGGTCCAGAGGCAAGAGTCCTACTCTCTAGGCCACCATTAGAATGTCTAATTTTCGAAGACAGTGAAGGTTTTCTTACTTGTATGAGTTCATGTGGGATATTTGAGTGGACCTATTATTCATAATGGTCAATCTCTCAACTTAGTTGTGTATTACAATCTGTTCCATCTGACTCAGTCAGGAATTTGCTATTTTTTGCAACATTCCATGCATACAAATCAAACTGGAGAAACTGCCGATTAAGAATATTTACTACGAGTGCTAACCACACTATAAACCAAAAGGAACTTTCTTCTTACCCCAGAATCAGATTGTGTTACATGAAGTCCTCTCCTGCCAGCTGAGGAAGGCAGTGCTGAGGAGTGGTGATACCCCTGTAACTTATTAACAAATGATGAAAATGGATGTTTCACAAACTCCCACCCCCAAAAAATCAAGTCAGTGTGAAAGCAGCATGAACTGTAAGGTGTAGGCACCTTTTGCTAGTCTTAGCATGCAAATGTCTTTCCTCTTAGTAATGAAAACAATATAAATATATAAATATAAAATCCAACTAAAACTCAAAATACTCAATATGAAATACACTATGCTCCGTACACAAATGCAGGGTATTAATACACAACACAAATAGTGGTGAGGAGTCTGTTATTGCTGTGATAGAGAGTAGTAGATCTGAAATGTTGTGATATTTCACATGGTAAGACCTAATAAAAAGATACTGCACATGATGAAATGCTTAAGGGTTATGGCAGTAATAATTTTGGCCATGCTAAGAATGACAAAAAGCTGCCCAGCTGCATTTCTCCTGTCATCCTTCTTCAACCTTCAATGCCAGACTTGAACTGTTCTGTCATTACTATTGACAACCCCACACACACAAACACACACACACACACACATACACACACACACACACACACACACACACACACACACACACACACACACACACAGACACACAAAACAGCTTAGACAGAGGCGTCCCCATCCTGTTCTGATCTTTTAAAGTTGTGACCCTTATTTGACTCAGGAGTGAATCTCAGTTGTGTGTTTTCTTTGTATTCTTTTTTATTATTATTTAGAATACCTTAGAAAAGAGATGCCACCTATAAACAGTAGTCAAAACTCTATAAACTTACAAGGAGGCATCTAATTAATAAAGCTTGTTTCTCATTGTGTCCGGTCTGAACTGTTGTTTCTTGGGCAGCCATTTTACCTAATTGCACGTTTCTCTGTTGGAACAACATCATGCGCAGTCCCATCTGTCTCCCCTTAAAACTTTGGCAGGTTTCTTTCAGTCACCCACTGGTGTTACTGTTTGTTTGACCCTTGGTTTTATGGCCATGCTTGAATTAGAAAGTCCTCCATCCATCGTTTGGGAAGTTTCTCCGAATGATTTTATGTTTTCTGTTTGCTGGGAGACCCAGTCCTCTGCTGTGGGTCTGATTTTGACTGTGGGGGGTGTGTGTATGTGTATGTGTGAGTGTTTTGTGCTTGGGGTGTGGGGGGATGTTTAACTCATAGCACAGTTTTCGAAGTGGTCAGGGGCCAAAAGTACATTCATTTGTTGGTTTGGCGCGTTGTTACCTTGATGGGAGTGTAATCAGAAACTGGATGTTGACATTATAACAACGTCGTTCGAAAATATTCAAGTAATGATGAATAAAAATGTTAACGGGTAAACATCAATCGCAGTCACGTGTACGAAACCACCCACCGAGAACCGCATTACATAAGCATGGCACAGGGGACTTTGGGCCATCAGCCGTGATCAAAAGCAGATGTAAGCTTTCGTTCCTAATGAAGCTTTTGGAGTGTGTTTTCACTGTTAGGAATACAACACTTGAACTCTAATCACTGCACCCTAGACCCCCCCAGCCCCCCTCTCGGGAGGTGCAATAGAGCTTTTGGGTTACGCACTTGTTGCTGGGGGGGATTGTTTTGACTCATTTGTTGCACGATGTACTCCTCTCCGCCTTGCCTTGAAAAACTCTAAACACGGACATGGGTCACTTCCCGTTGTAATTGCCTTCCCGACTCCCTGCACCAAGCACTTCCAATTCCTGATTATAAATAGCTGTGACTGCTGAAAAGCATAATTTCCCTCAAACAAAAGGCGAGGAGCAACACACCGGGCAGATGTTTTCATACAAATTGTACCGTTTTCGCTACTATAAAACGGGATGCGCCCTTTGGGGGCATTCGAGTGTCACACAGGATACTCTGACCTTGCATGTTTCTGTATTCACCTGCAGACCGAGGACGCTTGACCACTGTACAGATTTAGAAACAGTTATGACTGTAAAAGTGCATTAGGACCAAAATAGTTCTTGAGCTATTCTTAAACGTTGTTTTGCAATAATTGTTACATATTTATTCATTCATTTGTTTGTCATGAGCTTCCCTAATGTGGGGTGGTTGAGGCGTAGTGGGTAGGATACTTGCCTCTAGACCAAGAGGTCATGGGTTCAAAGCCTACCTTCAGCACCACCACTGGGTTCCTGAGCAAGACCCTTAACCCTTAATCCTTAAGCTGCTCCAGGGAGACTGTCCCTTGTAGTTAGGGAATGGAAGTCGCTTTGGATAAAAAGCGTCTGATAAATAATGTAAATGTGTCTAAGTCTTGCTAAGTCTCTTCCTTTCATGCTACCAAACTGGGAGTACTACAGCACTAACTGATACAGTGATCCTACCCGCCCAGAGAGGGAAAAGCTGCTGATGGTCCCAGGGATGGCTGTGAAATTAAAACTTTGATCTCCTCAATAGCACAACATATATATGGATGTTATTTATCAGCACTGAATAATGTTATTAATGTATTATTACTATTCAAGCAGTTTCCTCCGGCATCAATAATGTTTTATGATTCTGATTTAGTGCCATCAATTTGGCTTGCTTTGCGACTATATGGATATTGTCTCTCCAGAATATCTAATTAATGGCTTGTTCATGATATCTTGCAAATGTTCAATGTATAATTATTGTTTACAAAGAAGAATGCTAATGTGTTTACATGTATTTGTGCGTATCTCTGTTGATGTGCAAAATTTGTCAGTTTTTCATTTGGGAGTTTTCTGCATAATTTGTGGTGTTTGTGGTGAATTATGATTCATGGGTTTGAATATGAGCAGATCCTTGTAACCTGTTGTCTGATGAAGAACATATATTTTCATATTTTCTGTGTTCCATGTATTTATTACAATCATTCTTACAAAAATAACTGCATTGATTCCAATCAAAATTTGCGATTTCAGGATGAAGTGGATGTGGAAATTGCAAATGAACTGAATCGAATCAAAGCACCACTTAGTTCTGCTCACCAAAACATCCTGTTCATCCTTTCACGACTGGAAGTTCTGTCATCTTTCCTTTTCACGTTCGCTTTTCATTACACAACACTCGTCTGGCCTGTGACCAGCTTTAATGTCTCATTTCCTGCGATGCGAGTGTGGACTTTACTGTCGGCGGCGCTGACGTCCAGCTGATGGGACTGTTTCACAGGGCAGGCAGCGAAGTGTGTGTTCAGCTATGGAGAGTGTTTGCAGTGTCTGGCTGCTTCTGAAAGGCGCAGAAATAACACGTCTCTCAAGGACATGCGCTGGCTCCACACACTGGATGCTCTCATCTTCCATTCCACTGACCACATAGAACTTTGTTGCCACAAGCCGGCTTTTCGTCTGCAGTATAGAAGCTGTTGGCCCTTGCTTGGTGTGGCTGAATACAGTGTACAGAGAAGAAACACTTCTGATGTTAAACAGTAGCAGAAAAATGGTCTTTTTTTGAGTGGCTCGCAAGAATTCGGGCACCTTGTGCTGTTCTGTTGGGCTTTTGTACCATTAACTGATTTACGTTGTCTGATACAGGCTATAATGTCTTGGGTTTATATAAATAAAACTACAGTGTTTGGCAAGTTGTATACACACACACACAAATATATAATTACATATATATACTGAGCTTTCTAGTGAAAACCCTGGCAAATTGCAAGCTAGCAGCTTAGCTCCGCCCACACTTGGCACAACCATGTCTTGCCATATATCACTGAACAGCCTGTTTCCTGCAGACTCTAACGATCAGTTTCCTTTGCAATAATGACAGCATTCCTTCAGCTTGTGTATATTATCTGAGATGTTGCTGTGTGATGCAGTACTGAGGCTGGTATTCAATTTCGTATCTTCCAGAATATCAACATTGAAATGTTAATTTTTATCCATATTCTTAAAGATATCACAGAAGAGTTCCCTTAAATACAAAAAATAGCAGACGATGCATAAAGAGTGTACTCTTAAGTAAACAATAAAGCAATAGCACCACTACACCTATAATTTGTGTGTGTATGTGTATGTGTAAATTAATGAATATTTAATCAAAACATCAATATCAGAATCAGTTTCAGTAATCCTTTGGAAAAAATCGAACGAACTGTTTCAAAAGTAATAAATACATTTCTGACAAAATTAGGAAGTGTGTCGTAAAAAAATGTGATCCAAAGTGCCTGTGCTTGTGGACCTCTGGCCTATATACTGTACACACTCCCCCTTGTTCAAGGGCCACAGTGCCTGTGCAGTGCCGCCGTGTCCCTCTTGCTTTTTTTTCCCTCTCTCGCCTCAGCACCCTCATCATTTGCACAGACAAAGGGAATAAAAGCCTTCCAGAAACCAGCAACTTTAAGAATTAAAGAAGTCTCCCACTCCCTATTTCTCCCTGCCGGTCGTGTCTGTGTCTTGTGAGTGTTAATACACTGTGTCAGCTGCTTGACCTTTCTGTAATTTTCCTGAAGGACATCCTGGGAAGGAACAATGGCAGAGAACAAAGTGGAGCTGAAGTTCCCAAGCTTCCCAACACTATTGTTATCCTCACAATGGTACCATGCGGACCACAGACTCATGACACCTGCGCCTCACAGCGAATCCAGACGAGTGTTTTAGGGGGGGGTTGCCCACTTCAGTCAAGTTTGGTCTAACTGAAGGCCATTGCTCTTCTCCTCCAGTGTCAAATGTAGCTGGACCGGCAGGCTGTAGAGTTCAATGTACTGTACCTCTGGTCATTCACCCATATTCGAGCTATGCATGCAGTACATTACTCATATATACACTATATGGACAAAAGTGTTGGGACGTATTGAATTAAGGGGGACCCTGACTTCCAGTGAAGGACAATTTTAAAACTTTAGCAGACCAAGACATTTTGGACAATACCATGCTTCCAACTTTGAAGACCCAGTTTGGGGAAGAACCTGTTCCAGCATGACTGTGTCCCAGTGCTTATTGCTGAGTACTCTGTGAAGTGACAGCAAAGTTGAGTCTAATTTAATCTAATCTGATCTAAATTTATCTAATGTAATCTTTTTAAGGTCATTTCTCAAACTAGAAAATAGTCACAGTCAATATACACAGTCTATATAGTCAATAGTGACAACTAGGTATGGTACTAATACCAGCTGGAAATGTTGGATTGAATATGAAAATGGTCAATTAATTGGTGAAGTCAGATAATATGACAAATCTAGTTAAAGCAAACACCCCCGCCCCCCACCACCACCACCCACCCACCCAGCCACTCACAGATTGAAATTAAAACCACAAATGTTTCAAAGGTTTAGAACAGGGCTTAGGTCTCAGCCTTTATAAATCATTGCATGTTTTGTGCTTTGAAAAACATGGAAACAGCTTGGAAAAAAAGTTTTGTTTTGTTAACTTATTTAATTTTATTTGTTTGTTTATTTGTGTGTTTACATGTGTGTGTGCATCCATAAGCAGATCTTTTAAGGATGCAGAAAATGGCATGCACATTATTTTGAAGTCTGTTACACTAGTTAGTGAATATATACACTTTGTGTTGATTGTACTGTACAAAAAGGGTCTCTTTGAGAACATTTATCTTGTTTATAGTTGGGGGAAAACGCTCCAGTCTGTTTACAATAAAGGAGAATAAACCACCTATAATTGTGTTCAGAGCCATTTCTATTTGTCAGCATATGCTTGTGAATGCTTCAGACACCTCTGGAGGAAGCTTAAGTGCAAGCCTGCAAATTGCCAGCTGTGATGGGGGGGGGGTAAACTCAGTCAGTTATTGCATGTTCTCAACTGGGACCACGATTCACCACCATTCAATAAATTTCAGTTTTATTTGTCTAGTCAATGTCCCAGCTTAGCATAAATGTGGCTCAGGGCTATAGCTATTCTTACACTATCTGTTCATATGTTTGTAGACATTTGCTCTATCAGTGGAGATGTTATAGAAAGGTCAGTGAGGTCAAGAGTGGTCAGAAGCCTGAGGGATGCGTTTTTGTGTCAGTTTTGTATTTCAAGCTCTGTTAGCCTAGCATACCATATAATAGCTAAAGGTTGTTTAAAGAATATGAGGTTCTGAGAACCGTGTTTGAAGCAAAGTCCCATCCTGGTCATTTTAGGCAGGCTCCACCTTTCATATGTTCCAGTAAATATTGGGTCCAGGCATTGTTCATCTCCTGCCCGGTGAATCCCTCCTACCAGCAAAAAAATCGATCCAGAGCTCATGGGAAGCCAGCAGCAGGAAGGATGATAGAGTTAATTTGCTTCCTCCATTTCATTCCTTCCCCTGCAGCATTGTGAAAGAGAATAAATGTGAGAGGCCGCAGCCTGGGACAGTCTTGTTGGACTTCCCATGATTGTTCAGAGTTTTCTTTCTGGCCCCTCCTTCCTGCCCTCCCTCGCTACAGACCCCAGGTACACACCTCAGGAGGCACCATCTCACTTCATGGAACAAAAGGTCAGGGAGCTGAATTTTCACAGGAATTCAAAAGTCTCATTTTGACTCAGACGTGTGTCATTGCAAGATTTTCTTCTCTCATTTTTTTAGTCTTCGAAGAGTCGTTCCCCCCAGTCGAGGCTTTAATCTCGCTTCCCTCGGCCCTGAGGCAGAAAGGATTACAGAGCAGGAGAATGGCACAAAAGCTATTAAATTCCAACACACCAACACACACACACACACACACAGACACACACACACCGGTTGTTCATAGACACTTTGGGTTTTTAGTCGCTTGGCACTTGTGAACAATTAATTGACGATGACTTACCTTTTTAGAAAATAATATAATATAATATCATATGATATCATATTAAAGGGGACAAATTAAGCAAAACTCACTTTAAAAAAAACATGTTATGAAAGGTCTATGGGCTACAAAACATGTTCATGAAGTTCGTTGCACAAAATCACTCTGAAATAAAGAGATTCAGCAGCTTTATTCTCCACAATTTCAGGCCCTTTCAAAACGAGCCGTTTCAGGGCTCTGTCCCTTTTATACAAATAAGCGGTTGCTGGCCACGCCCCATTCATTCCATGCTAAAGAAACAAAATGAACAAGCTAGTTCATATTTAACTTCGATAGAAACACAAAAGCCATTATTTGAAAGTACTTACATCTCCCTCATCTGCTGACTCATGGACGGCAGGTACAGATCCCCCATGACGCTGAAGTGAGCTCCTTATTCACAGCTCCTTATTTGAAAAAGTGGCATTTAAAGTGGAATGAAACTGATTGTTGCTGGGACATGGACATCAAAAATTAACTGAAAGCCATACAGTTCTTCGGTTTTCTTTGTCAAGTGCAGGATTTGTGCTGATCATTTTGAAAGGGCCTGAAACTAAAGAATAAAGCTGGTGAATCTTTTTATGTGAGAGTTCTTCAAAAACATGTTTGAAAGAACTTCATGAACATGTTTTGTAGCCCTGTTATAACTAAAGTGAGTTTTGCATGCGTCTAATGGATTGAAAAGAGAAGTCAACAGGCATCTAGAATACAAATTTAGCCATTTTATTTATCTTCCAAAATCACCAGTGAACCTACACATTTCTTCTTAGTTTTATAGGTAATGTTAATGATGGTGAATCATTAACATTACCTTTTTTTTTTCTTGGCCTGTGTGTTACCCTCTAATATTAACGGATTAAACATTCTCAAAACCTTCATAAAACAAAGTTTTGAGAATTAGGTAGTGTATTTATTAACATTTAATGTAAATAATACATTTCTTTTAGAGGCTTCAGATGTCTGGTTCCATTCACCACTGCTGTAAATGCTTTCTAGAATGAAGCATTTCATTTCAATTGCACTCATTTATTAGCATAGTCTTTTTTTGAGCTGATGGAATGTCCTATGAATCATACTTTAAAGCCTTTTCTAAACAATGTTTGCTACTTATTTGTTTTACTTGTTTTCTTTGCCAGATGGATCAATGAAGGGAATACTTGAGGTGTCATGTTCTATCACTCAAGAAGAAAATGGACATGGTATAGAAAGGTCAGTGAGGTCAAGGGTGCATAGGGGGGGGGGGGGGGGAGGGGGGGGTGCCAGCACAGTTGTCAGGT
>JBBJLR010000160.1:873037-900928 GCA_037577145.1 Brachypetersius gabonensis
CCCCCCCCTCCCCCCCCCCCCCCCCCCCCCCCCCCCCCCTCTCCCCCCCCCCCCTTCCCCGCAGCACAGTTGTCAGGTCAAACTCGGCTTTTTAAATTGAACTCTGATGTTCAATACTCTCCTCACCCCAGGGGGAACTTTCTTATGGTAAATCCACAGCATTGTGAGAGCCGGGCAGGACCGTGTTTCTATGATCCTCGCCGCTGGCTGAGCACATCACCTGTCCAGAAGCAACTGACCCATTACATTGGCTGGCTCCAGCGTTTCCACGGCAACACCTCTGGAACGCCATCACATTTCTCCTCTAATCCCCTCCTTTGAGAAGAGATTCAGCTGTGTGATTCATACAGACCCACGCTATGAAAACAATGCAGCTGGTTCTCAAGGCATTTCGAGCCATATACTTACTCACATATAATTTTCTAACAGTGAAAGGCAACATGACTCATCATAAATGCTGATATCACTAGAGTGATCAAAATGTGATTACCTACATTTTCTTAATTTAAATGTGTCATTTCTCCATAACAATTTGCATGAATTCATCACAATTACTACTAGCAGCGAGTAAAACTTAAGACAGAATGTCTTTATGTGATCTTCTGGTCGAAATGATGGCATCTTCTAAGTCGGATCTATAGTTAGAAATAAAAAAAGAAGAGTTTTATAGTGTATTACATCAGTATGGCTCTTTCAGAAGCCAAAACAGAACTTTTTTTTTTCTTTTTTTTGAGTCCTAAATTGGCCTCACTTACCTAAACGTAGGGATTAGCAATGGCTCAGTAAACATTTTCATGCGAAGTTGAATGAGAGAGAAAACACTCACTTAGACGCATGATCACAGCTGGGGCAAGCAGATCAAGAGATTGGACGAAAATGTGAGAACTGCGAGAGGGAGGATAAACTCCGGCAGAGGCTTAAAAAGCAACCCGGGCCACAAGAGGGATGGAGCGCTTCTTGATACAGCACCAGCACACAGCCTGTAATTTAGCAGCACTGGTTTAAAATAAGCCCCGGAGTCTTCCCACTCACGTTTCATTTGGACAAACAGGGATTGGGGATGGTCTGTGTGCTGGATATGTGGGTACAAAATAAAAACCATTCAGCACAAATTCATAGCTGTTATCCAACTCTCTCAACTGTCTGGAGCCCTAAGATCAATCTTCAACCCCCTGCACCCTGACCCCTCACTCTATTCCTCATTTTCATACAAACCAGTTACTGAACAGTTACTGAATAATAAATCATATTAATAATAGGGGCCGTAACTCCCATTTACATTTACAGCATTTGGCAGAACCTTTTATCTAAAGCAGTTTATAGGTTTAGTGTATTCTACTGTGTTTTCATAGTTTCATAGTAAGACCTGAACAAATCAATTCAATTTTATTTATACAACAAAGTTGTCACAAAGCAGGTTTACAGGGTCCAGTTCTGAGCCCTGAAACCTTGGGAGGACCAAGACTCAAAACGGGGAACCCATCCTCCTCAGCCTGACGCGAAGGGGAAGGAAAAGAGAGTCTCTAATAAGATAACAGATAAAAGAAGGCCTTCATGAATGAACCATCTATGGTTAATAGAGTTGGTACAGTTAAGTCATATGTGGTGTAGATTCAAAGAAAAGGTAAACCATGTCTCCGAAATGTAAACAATAACTCCTAAGGCAGAAATAAACTCAGACTTGGAGTAGCTTTTTTCAACGCAATGGCAATTGTAGTTGTAGTGTACTTAGGTTCATATCAGGATTCTTTTTTTGTTTATAGTTTCTGAAGCCTGGATTACATTACAGTTCTTAGTATTCTTCAAATCTGCATTACATGTTTATAGGACAAGGGAATGGGAGATAAAGAGGAGTGTTTTTTTAATAAAACCATTCTTGCCCCTGGCTAGGACAGGCCCTTATGTTGCAGTAAAGCAACTGTTTAAATGCATGATATATAGACTGACTATATGTCTTTGTAATGCTAATCTAGATTTATTAGATTTATGGATGGGTCCAGTTTGGGGAAGAATGGATGGATCCAGTTTGGGGAAGAATGGTTTCTATTCCAGCATGACTGTGTCCCAGTGCACAAAACAAGCTCCATAAAGACATGACTGGATGAGTTCAGTGTGTTATAGCTACAAAGGGGGACCAACTCCATATTAAAGTTCATGTATTCAAATGCAATGACGTTGAAGTCCCTGTTGGTGAAATGGTCAGGTGTTGGAATACTTTTGTCCATATAGTGTATTTCACGTCACTTCCTCTGACACATGTTCATCTGATCTCAGGAGTTTAATCAGTGTTCTTCTGATAGTAAACATTTTAGAATCAAAGTCAATGTGAACTTTGTCACCTCATCCATGTACAAGTATACAGAGAAACACATAACACAGGCACAGTTTCTGAATGTTATATTCTGAACATGATTTTTTAATGCTCCGATTGCTTTTGGGTTAAATGTCATCAAGTTCGGTTGCACATTAATGGTGACTTGATCCCACTTTTCTCCAGAGGGTGGAACAGACCTTAAAATAGTCATGCTACTTTCAATAAGAGGAAATAGCGAAGGTAAGTTGATAAGGACAAGTTAAAAGCATGTTGAAACAAAGGTTAGTGTAGTTTCTTAACTCTACGTCCTGCAATATTACTAAAGGCTGAGGTATATGAACAGTGCTGTTTGGTGCTGTTGCCTTTTTGAGTTTATGCAATAGTAAAGAACCTCTAACATGGACATGGACAATCTCTGCATGCATAATAAATGAGAAACTTCTTGTAATTGCTGGCTGTTAGCAATTGTTTTGCCATAATAACACAATAAGGCTTTGAACAACTGTCCCATGTGCACATAGTTTTAGTGACCATATGACTGAACGACCCCATTATTAAACTTCTCTGCTAGACAATCCTCATCCCTGGGGCTCCAGAGAGGCTTGGTTTGATGACAACCACATTTCAAATAGACATTTGTTTCCAATGTCCAGAAACGGTACTTTTCTACTCATTACATCCATTATAACATGGTACGGAAGGCCAAACTGCACAAAGGTTTCTCATCATTTGCTCTTTAGATAAGGCTGCCTCCAACAAACTGGTGATTTGGCGTAATTACACCTCAGAGATTTTTGGATTATGCCAGTTGCACATCTGCAGTTCACCTACAGTTACTATAGCAATAAATTTGGGGTTTAAAACCAGTTACTGGAAATCCCTCCTCTACTTCAAACCGTGACGATAAAAGCGTTTCCCTGAGGAGTTTGCAGTGAAAAGATTTGCTGTCTTCCCCGACCACAGAGTGCTGCACTTATCACATATAATACTATGAATGAACAACAGACCATCGGAAGACTGCAATATGAAGATAGGCCTTTTTCCTTCTCAGAATTGAGCGGCCACATTATGAAAGCAAAGCTTCAGATGATCCAGATGTTTGTGGGGTAGCAGAGCAGTGGGTCTGAAAAGGCTCAGCAGACCTAGACAACTAGGATTAGTCTCCAGCCTGGGATCTCATAGGGACAACAGAGAGAAATGTAGAGTTTGTTTGAGTACTTTTTCTTAGGATATTGGATATATGTGTAACAATGTAGGGAGGAATGTCTAAATAATTGAATGTGCTCTAGGCTAAATGAATAACTTTCATCTCCACCAATCACAAAACTGATTCCACCTCCCCTCCCATTACTACTGAATGGGCAGAGGAGAAGCTGACTGTTTTTGAGTTTCTCAAAGTTTAGGGAATTGAACAGAATGTGTGATTAGAAGCACTTTTGTTGTGTCAGTTAGGCATGCTCATGTTCACGATGAATGAAAAACAAACAAAAAAATCAATCGGCAAAGTGAAAGCATCCACAAAAAAATGGAAGCACCCGTTACGCTTAACAAAACCACCAGCTGACCCATTTACCAAGACCAAAACAGCTGCAACGGTCAGTAAACTCACTGAACAGACAATAAACGTGTTCAGATACAAGTACTGGTATAATTATTTTAAATACATTAAGAACAAGCATTATCATTACCCACCTGGTACATTAAGCTCTCTGCAAACACTGCAGCCTTGCTTATCAATTTCAGTTTGTCCACAAACACAAGGTCTGCGAGGGAATCAAGTGAAATGGCTCTACTTAAAGTAAAAAAGGACAGTTTAATTTGATCCTACAATGTTGTTACACTCCACTTACTTTTGATCATTACAAAGAACAGTGAAAATGATCGTCTTAACCCTCAGAACTGTATCAGTAAACTCTGATTTCAGTAAATATAACCGGTGTAAAACAGTCTAGAACCGGAGTTTGTTCTCCTACACTCTCGCTGTTTGCTGCTCTTTCTCTCTGTATTTTGTTTCTTTATGATCATTTGTGTGTGATGTTGTTTTTTAAGCACCAGTAGCCGTTACATTACATGTTTTTAAATTACAGTAATTTAATTCTTTAATACTTTGGTTCTACGTGACACAGGAACACCAACACCTCGAGGCCGTGTGACAACAACTTACCATTTGTTGCGCTGCCAGCATAGATCTGTTCTCGGTCTTGAACACAACAAAGGTGGACTTAACTACAGTTCTGCTCATCAGAATATCAAACCACGTCCAGGCAAACAACAACAGAGGCCTAATAGATGAATTTATCAAATGCTTTATAATATTTTTGTCCTGTTTTTCTTATTCTACCGTTGCTGGATGCAGCCATTAGAGCTCCAACCATTCGACCTCTGAGTTCACGTAGGGACAGAGAAAGGCCTCTTTTTTGCATTTTAATGTTATGTGTCATTATTTGTGACCACATTGCCAACCCTTATACCTTGAATGCCACCGCCTCTGACTCCATGCTTACTGGATTTCTAGTAAGTATTTGTGAAAAACAAACTGATTTACTGCCCATCAGACTGAAAGTGACGTGGATGAAGGTGCTTTAAAGAGTCACGTCGTCTTGGCAAACGTTAAACACAGGATTTGGTCATCACTCCATTTTTAGTGCTGAATGCAGTCACATTCACACAGTTTGGTTTCAAATCACAGTGGGCGTATTAACTGCGGCTGCTGAGTCAAGATGACTCAAGTTGTAAAGCAACTGTGCCTGGCCTGCAAACATGCATGACACAGCTCCTGGTGACAGCTCTGAGTGAGGGCTTTAAGCTTTAAGCCATAAATACAGACACAAACAGCTTTATTTGCTTATCTGTCCAAGAGGAGGGAAGATATTCGCTTTAATTTCTTTTCAAAGAAGGGAATAGAGACCTCCAGGTGTGTTTCAGGCAGGCTAAAAGGTGGAGCAAATACAACAGAATGACACAAAACAATACAAGAACAGTTTCACAGTTTTCCTGGGGGTTTCAACAAGTTCAGGCAAAACTATATTGCTAAACAGTACAGCACTCTCTCTTATCAAAGATGCTGCAAAGGTTTTCTTGAGAAACGCCACAGTACAACTAATGCTAAGACGATAGAGAGATTTTTGGTCTTTTTTTAAAGGTAAAAAAACCTTTACACAAAATAACGGGTCTATACCAGATATGTTTACAAGTCATTTTTACCGAGTCCAAGTCAAGTCTCAAGTCTTTGAGTAGCAACGTTTACAAACGGCGACTCTAAATGTGGGATGTGGGAGCTCTAAATGTTTAGAAGATATGCTAATTGGCCATGTCCCACAATTACAATTGGCTGTTGCTTAGCAGTGGGCGGGGCTGCGTACTGTGATATGCCCTCACCAACATGGAGGATTTGCCTTAAATTATCTTAAATCTAAATGTTAAATATGAAAAATATATCTCTCACTCTTCTAACCTTCTATATAGTACCACTAGTGGAACCCTTTCTGATGCTTTACAGAATGATTTTAAAAGGTTCACTAAATACCCAAATAGAGCAGTTTATCATAGAAAAGAAACATTTAATCCTGTAAAGAACCATTTAAAACATCAAAAGCTTTGGGGTCATGGTTCTATGACTTATCATCAACTTTACTAAAGAAACTCTAATGGACTCCTTTTTACACTAAACACCAGTCTTAGCACAACTCAGTATTGCTTCAAAACAACATCAACAATTACGGACCCTTTTTTAGTCACTTTGAGAGCATTTTTAAAAGAACCACAATGTCAGACAAAAGCAATTTAACCACAGACATTTATTTTTTTCATTATCAGATGGTTATTTCAGGGTTCGATTTCCTCCTTATATCTTTCGTAAGGTACAGGATCTGATTTACAACAATTGTTCTCCAAAGAAAGGCTCTTTGGAGAACAAAAAGTGTGATTTGTTTTGTCATTATCTTTTAACATCTTAGTGTTTAAGTTTAAAATGGGTATATTGATTTTGTTAATTCAATTTTGTATGAAATGTGCAGTTCCTCAAAATTATTTTGGAACTACATACAGTCATATCATCCACACTTACTCAAGCTGAGTAAATATTTAGCATTTTTAATTCTAGTATGTGATTTAAAATGCTCACAACTGATTTTTATTGCATTTGCTAGACTTCAGATTGTGAATGGCTTTAACAAAATGTATTAATAAAGCCTCTCAGCCTCAGGCTCACTTCACAATAGAAAACACACTTAATGCATAACTGTTGTAACACAGTGATAACTTTACAAAAGAACAAATACAAAGTCATTAATGTTTATGGGATTTTAGTCCAAGAAATTGGAACATTCTGATTCTTTTGTTGCCACAATTAAAAGGACAGTTAACTTTTAATTAAACCACAAGAGTGTAATAAGAATTTGTTAATTTAACATAAATAAAGTCTTCACAAACCAGACATGGGTGAATGCAGGAGTGTGATCTTTAACAAGTAGTACAGTATTAGTTCAGGTCAAATAATATTAGATTTGGACTAGAAAGAAGAATTAGTGTCAACAAAGCCTTGCTGTTCCTCGTTCCATGTTGTCCTTTGTGTTTGTTTTAGAGCACCTTTCTGACTCCCCGAAGGCGTGTTTTTGCTTTTCAGGGCAGGAATGTGCTGATGAGCTGCTGTGCAGAAATAACACCCACATTCCTCCCATCCGCCGAGGAAGACAGAATGCAATTAGCACATATTAGAGAGACTGGAGCTGGGCTGTCAGGAGCCAGGAGTGCACCCTGGAGGCCAGGCCACGCAGCGGCCCTGCCTCAGACACAGTGGAACAGGGTCTGGGGAAGCTTTAATGACCCAGACCTGGTGGGCACTATCGGCCTTTTCAAAAGGGTAATTCATAACGAAATCCTTCACTGAGATTCATTCAGTTTGAATCGTTCACTGATTCGATTTGTGTTTCAGGATGGTGGAGCATCATGTGAACTAGAGCAGCATCAATAAACTGCTCCACAACTTACAGGTGAATATTAAGCAATCAATAATGTCAGTAAAAAAATCGACTTGTATAGCCTAGCTGTAAATGAACATGTATAACAATGATAGCATTTGTCTTTTTTCTTAAGTTGTTAAATCTATTTCATTCGGTAGCATTTTAAACCTCTGCTATTAAATATGATGAAACAAACAAAACATGATGCATTTTTCTGTATGAACATTTTTACCTTAAGTCAATGCCTAAATATCTAATATATTACTTGTCAGACATACCATGCCCTCTTTAAAACAGGCAAACATCCCTTCCCTACAGGACTATTTCAAGCATTAGGCAGACACTTTTATCCAAAGCAACTTACAATTTGAGGACACACTAAAGTTTCAGGACAGTGTGAGGACCAGAGTAGTGCTAATTTCTTAAGTAAAGATTAATGAAAGAAGATGTAGCTTATTCAGATAGAAGAGTGTGGTTTAGGATGGATAGTGCATACAGAGAAGCGATGCTCTCTGAACAGACGAGTTTTCATAGAGCAGCTGGTAGCCTAGTGATTAGGGCGCCTGCCCTGTGATCAGAAAGTCATGGGTTCGATTCCCAAGGTCGCTAGGCACCTCTAAGGTACCCTGAGCAAGGTACTGTCCCCTGTGCAGTCGTTACATAAGCCGTTTCCTTCGGGATCAATAAAGTTTTCTGATTCTGCACACTAAACTGACATCATATGACTGGCAGCCCCACCAATTCACCCAAGCAAGCTTTGTCAAAGGTGAAGGTTAAGCTGCTTTGGCAATAGAAGCCTACAGATTGTGCAGCTGTGCTTATATAATACTGTTCAGGTTTAATCGTAATGTCATTTTAGCGCACAGGAGTCTTAGCCTGCTTGAAGAATGGAAATATTCATATTTTGAATGTTAATTAACCTCTTAAATCATTGGGTCCAGTGATGTTTGGGGGTCAAATTGTACACAGGACCATAACGCAGACTGGAGAAAATTTCTGTTCGCCACAGGTTGAATAAGCATTTTCAGAAAACATAATTTTTTTTATCAGAATGTTTATTTCTCTCATTGAGCAAATCATTTTAAATCATCACACTTCCTAAGATAACTTCAGAGACCTATTCTATAGAAGATTTGTTAAACAAAAGATTGAATCATTCACACAAGATGCATCTCTAAGGCCTGAAGAAACATCAAAACATTTCTTCAGAACCTCAACTTGTGACTTAAACCCTACTTATGGTCACACGACACCTAACGTATGTGGGTCAATGTGGGCTTTAGGCTCATTATAGGGTTTGTTCCAAAGCACTTTGAAATGAACGGAAGAAAATATTTAGGTTTCAGTGTCTGATTTAAAGCTGCGTTAGTCTCACCCTCGTGAAATCACACAATATTGGTTTCATTTGGATCGGATGGTTGAACTTGGATGCATAATTAAATGACATAATGTAACCCAGATTCGTCTCCATTTCTTAGACGGCTGTAAACACAAGAGCAGAAGTCACTTTTCTCTAATTAGCATCAAACTGTGTTTGAGATGTCTTTAATTATGTGTGTTTCTCTTTTTTTAGAGGAACTCTATTATCAGAGGACTTTGTATTACAGCTGTCGGCAATCTGCACTCAAATAAAATGACAAGCTAGCAGACTCTTACGACAAATGACGAATGACATTAGCAAATAGGGCACAGACTAGGCAAGATAACGTACATAAAATGCATGCCCTCAAATTGATAGTCTGCTGATAGTGCTGGCAATAAGCTTGAAGTTTGGGAAGGATTATTACTGCTCAAAATTGCATTTTCTACTAAAATCTTTTTTAAAAATTCACATGCTAGTGACACTAGGTTTCTTTACTGGTGAACACAGAGTAGGAGATATAGTGAATGAACTCATATATTTAAAAAATTTAGGACTTTTTATTCAGATTAGTTGATTTTTAAAGTTTAGTAAGTAGTGTTTAAGCAGAAACAGCCTACAAATCTGCATTCACTTTCACTCTGGACACCAAATTTGTGTTTCAGAAACACGCTTCCCAAAGTGGCCAACAGTTTGGGAAGCAAGTGATTTCAGCTCTCATTACTTATAACAAATTTAGAAAATTAAATCTAACGTAAAAATAAAAAAATTGTTCCAAAACAAGCACAATTAAGTCTGAGAAGACCTTATAATTAAATTTTTATATTACTTTTAGCTGTAGTGCATTTAAATGTAAATTCTTTATTTGCTAGTGGCACGAAATGTAGACTGCCAGTTTGTACTCTGTTGAGGTCGCATAGGTGGGTTATATTTCAGCTATCTTTCACATGTCCTTGCATTGTGCAGCGACGCAAGAAAATCGGTCCTAAACATGAAGGTCGCAATAGAAAAACTGTGTGGCAAATGTAAGGTATACACACATAGAATGGCTTTATATTGGATCCTGTGCTCCAAACCAGCAGACTTGCTTGAGAGGTAGTGAGCACATGGAAGCTAGTTTGAGAAAATTCCACATTTGCTTGCCATACAAGCACGTGTGAGGTGAGGTCAGCCTGTCTGTAATGAAATAAAGGGATTTCGGTGAGTAAGACTCCATTCTGGTTCTTTGGTTTTGCAAAACGAAAACAGCACCTGACATGCTGAGAGATTCTGCTCATTTTCAGTGGGATTTTCAAAGGTGAAGGGCTTATCCAGAGACATGAGGGCTGGATCAACTGCTACATGTTTTGCGTTGAGACCAGAGAAACGTCTGCAAGGGTTGCGGTTCTCACACATAACCTGCTTTTATGAGCGCTGGCACGGTGGTCAAAGTGGGTGCGAACATCTTCGTTGAGGCAGTAGCTGCTGAAACACCTCCATTATGGTGGCATCACATTCGGGCCACCAAGGTGGTAAAATGACTGTTTATTTTAAAGCATGTGGATGGCAAAACTGTTTGTTTGGGGTGTAATCTAACAGATTATACCCACAGCGCAGTTTGTATTCAAAACATCTGCATGCGAGTGATTCTGTTGCACGTTGTCAGGGACAAACGTGCATATTTATGAGATGTCGCTATGCTGGAGATTGTTCTGAAGGAAATTGGGCTTTAGATGTGAAGCGTCGATGAGATGCCCATGAAGTGATGTCTTCCGTAAACACAGCTGTGAAATCCCCGATTGCGGCGCAGCTCTAGCATCTCCCCTTCCTTACTCCAGAGGAGATTATGGGATGACTACCTATTGCTCTTTTCAGAGTAAAGCCCAACTTGCGCCAACAAGCAAGAGCTTTTTCAATGAATAACCCACAAATGAGGTAATAAAATGAGGGTTTAGGTGCCAAAGAATGTCATCCAAAGCTCTGACCTTAACATATTCTAACATTTCATATGAGACTGTTTGTGCAAAGCAAACTTTTACAAATTTTGCAAACAAGAGGCCCTACTGGTCAGCCAGGAAGGCAACCTGCCATCCTCAGTGTTTTTTGTTTTTAATGAGACCTATTTTAAGCTCTTTAATGGAATGTCAAAATGTTGTTATGTAAGTGCTGGCTAAGGACAGCATCCTTTCACTTGCCATACCTGTAAAAGCAAAAGGAGCTGGCTCTTGGAAGGCACGGCGTGATTAAGACGATAAGTGCAGATGAATGGCACCACACATGGGCTTATAAGGACATTGCCCCATACACATCTATTGGGCTGCTCTTGGAGAGAGTGTGTTGCTATTGACACGGCCAAGGCCCTATCCTTGAGTTTGTTTAGTTATTCGAAGGGTCCACTAACACCCAGCCCTCTCCACTCTACTCAGCGTGGAGCTCAGCCAAAGCTTGCAGCCTGACATACTCCTGAAGACATGAAGGCTGAGGAGGTCTAGGCTATGATGTTAACAGCTGGTCTCTTCTGCTCTCTGAGAAGCAAATGACCAAGACTACACAATAAATCACTAATCAACCCAGCCTGATACTGAAGAAGCATGCAACATGCAAATGAGCATCTACCCTATCACTGCCTGTTTTATTGTGAGCAACCTGACCAATCACAAATGTCCACAGGTTGTCCATGACACAGGAATACTGATGGTCAGGTCACGTTATATCAATGCCTCCCTGTTTTGTTTTTGTTTGCGGTACATTAACCCCTCAGTTTTACACGGATCAGCATTCACAGGTTCAGTCTAACGCGAATTTTTCTAAGAACTGAACTGTATTACTCCCACCAGTCCAGCAGTGGCAGTAATACACTGAAAAGTTGTCAACCGCCATAGAAAGAAGAAGAAGAAGAAGAAGAAGAAGAAGAAGAAGAAGAAGCTGCAGCATATAGCATGACTGCTCAGTGTCTGGTTCTCCTATTTTAGTGGTTTAAACTCCCACTTCCCTCAATTTTCTACAGTTATCTCAGTTTATTGAGTATTAGTAAGCTGTGCCCTGTCTAAACATGTGGGTAGAGAGAGTTATTTCAACCTTTCCTTTGTGTACAAGTGTTTGTATTGGCTCGCCGCACACTGCTAATGCTAATGTTTTTTAAGCAATAACATTTTCTGATCCTTATTATTTATTTACCTTTACATTTTCTTTAAGGGTAATGCACTGAACTGAGCATTTTTTATCAAAACACAACACCACGGTATTTCACTACATGCGGATGCCCCAGGACTGTATATACATATTACATATATTTTATTTTTTTTTTAGAATATCTGCAGTTAAATAACCACAAAACCTTTTCAGTGTTTAAGAAGGCTCATCACAACAGCAATTTTTCTCCATACTGTCCAGTCCTAACCAGCATACTGAACTAGAGCCTTAACTCCCCTTCTGAATGCTTCCTTTCCAGAGCTGCAGTGATAATTAGCTTCATCTGGCAACAGTTTGTCTGACTTCTGTTTCTGCTTTTCACAGATGCAAACAATATCACAATGTGTCTTTTTCCTAGTATCGTTCAGCCCTAAACAAAGGGAGCGAGTCAGGCCACCATGCCAAACTCACTGGAGGCCCCCAAATATTCATTACCAGCTAGACTTAAACAAATTTGTCAAAAGGCTAAACTCTGAAACTTTCCTAAATGTGTCTTTTCCATGTCAGAGAAAGAGTTTCTCCTCCATGACATGGTAAAGCTCCCCAAATCCTGCCTGAATCTGATTAAGACCAAATCACTTTCTCTAAATCCCTCAGTAGGAAATCTACAAGTGCACTGTTGAATTGTATTTCTTCCAGTAATCTGATTCGCTGCAACATGATCGGTGTGCGTGGATTACCTGTTTCTTATCCCTTTGGGATCTTACTCTAAAAACAGATGACCAGCCTGTGAATTGGATGCAAGAAGCACATAATATTAAAGGGACTATATGTAAGTTTTCTTACATTTTATTATTCATGATACTAATGACATTTATGTGGGGTTATGATCCAAAAACAGTCCAAATACATTTACTATAACTGTAAAAGAGGCTGTTACAGCTGAACAATCTCCTAATGGGTGGTTGCGCAGCGCCTCATTCAAACAGCATTTCAATCTAAACCAGTTCTACAGTAACTTCAGTGTTAATGCATTGACTTAAACTGCTGTTGGCTGAATAGGTGGGTGTATGTTTACTGCCTTCTGTGGTATACAGTTCCAAATGGACTGTTTTGACTAATTATGGCACATTTCCAAAGTCACCAGAAATCATAATATACTACAAACAAATGTTTTTTCAATTACAAAAAAAGCGTCGCAAATCTGAGCTGAACCCGAGCTCCTGGACTGCAGGACTGAAAGTGGGCCGCAGCTGAGATGACTGCCTCACTGCTTTTTAATTGATCAAAATGTCATCAAAACATGGAAAGAGGACAGTGTTTATTTACTGTCCACACAAAAAAAACAATAATGGAGACACAAACTAACAAATAGGAAGTTGATGAAGTACAAGCACAAAAGTAAAAGCACAACAGAGAAAAAATAGAAACTCAAAAAAGACTAGAAATGATAAAAGACCACAATAACAAAAGCAGCTCTGACAGAAAAACTCTCCGCCGGTTCGACTCCATGGACGTGGTTTTGGGACGACCAGCCAGAAACTGTGGAGAGAATTGAGTCAGAAACTCCGTCACTGGACTGAGGTACACTGGAACACCAGAACCTGATCCAACTTCAGTACCAGCACAGTACAGTTTAGAACCCAATACAACTTCAGTACCATTGCAGTACAGTTTAGAACCTGATCCAACTTCAGTACCAGCACAGTACAGTTTAGAACCTGATACAACTTCAGTACCAGCACAGTACAGTTTAGAACCTGATACAGCTTCAGTACCAGCACAGTACAGTTTAGAACCTGATACAACTTCTGGAATGCTGACAGTGTTTAAACACTACATTAGACTTTTTTATTTCAATACATCTTATTTGTGAACAGTCTTAGTAACACTTAAATGTCTACTGTAGGTAAATAACAATAAACCCCAAAATAACCCTATTGATTTTGTTAGATTATATATTTGATTGATCCTATTTTCGCACCGTTTAAATTTATATGACTAACAAAAAAGACCATGACCCTGCAGGAGCTGGCCGCTGTGTTCTCTCCATTGCAAAGCTAAGCACTTAGAGGGATTGAAAGCGTCGTAGTGCTGGTTACATCAGAAAGGTAGGCCAATTTATAGATATTATCTTTTTGATTTAGTGTTGTGAAGTGATGTTACTGAAAGGAATATAATTGGGAGATTATCCTGCTCTTCTGAGGGGGTTATTATAATCATTATGGTCAGTGTTTTCAGGCAAAAAAAACACTCATTTTGAGGGATGAACCCTAAGCCTTTACTGGCATCAGTGACTTTACCATAGGGTCATCTGACCAGTCATGCCGAGGTGTCCCAGAACTGGGGTTTTGTTTGGCTCTCTCTGACTGAAGACAGTAGTAAAATCTGACACCGTGCTCAAGTTGTTAAAGAAATTACTTAATCTCCAGGCAGGGGTGACTCAGTCACCTATGAAAGAGTAACAGCACATAGAAAACAATCGGCTCGGCCAGGATTACGCTGTTGCTCTCTCTCATGCTATGGAGTTGCTGCTGGTATAGAACATCAGCAGAGATTAGAGAGGCAGACTAATGACCTGAAACTGGTGCCTCGGAGCGACCCAGGCCCTTTTCACACTCTGGGCAAGAGGCCAGATCTGCCCTGCTTGCAAAAACTGTCTCAATTAGGCAGAGGTCCCCTCTTGGAAAGCTTGCAGGGTGTTGGGTTCCACTTTACAATCAGATTACTTTATAAATGTTGTATTATCAGGTTGTTAATTCAGTCATAGCCAGTTTATAAATTATTAATAAGCAGTTATAAACAAGTTATAACAGTCATACATTAAAGCAGGCTTAGTATTTGGAAGATCTCAGGTCATGTTTGTCCCTTTCTCAGGCAGAACGTTAAACTGTCAACTTCATCAGGTCTTTATGAACATGCTCCTACCATTAGAACACAAGAGCTGGCCAAATACAGAGCCTGCATCAATGTATGACAAATGTTCTAACTTTGAGCTGTCCACGCCACTTGGCCATGATGTTAAAATCTCAACAACACCGTCACCTGCTATGCCACTTCCTGCCATCAATTAAAAAAAAGTTGGGTCGTTAGGCACAATAACAGGTTCCATTGAAGGGATTTTATTATACAAAAGACACAGCCTCTACACAAAACTAAAACAAACGGAAGACACATTAGGGCTAGGTAGCGTGGAGGTAAATGTGAGGGATGACCAGCAACAAAGACAAGAACTCAAAGGACATATTTACAAAACACATGCAGACAAGAACCAATCATACTTAATCACTTAATACAGTAATAAATCTAACACAGTGACTTAAGACACAAACATACACTCAGAATATCATAATAAAAGTAACCAGAACAAAACCCAAAACAGCGATTTCTTCCTTACCCTCAGTTCTGGAACTAAAAGTGATGTTTCTCAGAGATGCCAATATGGAGGCTAAATAAAATAGCTGATATCACATAAGAACTGTAACAGAAATCATATTAAAGCAGCACTGAAGGCCAGTGATGAACCTTAGGGAGACTGACTGAATCTAGTATATTCATTACTGATCTTGTCCTAAAGTGGCCTTTCAAAGACTCTCTCATAAATGCTTGTTTGTCCCAAATATTTAAAAAAATGGTATGAAGCTTGAAGAGACAATCCACAAGTTTTAAAGACCTTTTTTAAATAAGCTTTTGGTTCGGAATCATTTGCTGCTCTTCTATTTGCAGGCTGTTTATGTTGTGTACTTTTTGACGACTTATTTTTTGCTGCTTTGTTGTTTTTCCTTTTTATGCATTTTTGTTTGTTTCTTTGTTTGTTGTGCAGCGGTTTGTGACACCCTGTTTGCAAAAGACGCTATATAAATAAACTTTACCTACTTTTTTCTGCCACTGTTGCTTTAATTAAGGTTTTAAGGCCCACATTTCTGGATGGCTGCTTTGGTACAACAATGCAAAAAAAATAGCCTGAGTTGAACTGAACTGAAGTGCTTTAAAGGAACTGAACTGAAATGAATGCCTCCAAACCCCTTCTGAGACTTTAAATTCCTTATTTTCTATTCGTTTTCTATGTTATGAATGTATACCTGAATCTGAATCCTAGCTGACTATGCTGGCTGCTTTGTAGATGCTCTGCTTATATTTAACGTTCACCTAAATATCTATTAAATGTAACAACTTTAAGTTACATATAATATTTTTTTGTTAAAGCTAAATCTAATCCTATCTATAACCTTACTCAAACTTAGTCCCAAACTTAACCCTAATGCTGTTGATAATCCACAGTTTCACAAGAAAGTTTAAATAGTCTGTAGATAATCTATAGGGAATCATCAAAACAGAGATGTTCACAAGTCATTTTTACCAAGTCCAAGTCTAGTCTCAAGTATTTGAGTGGCAATGTTTACCAACGGCGACTCTAAATGTGGGATTTTTGAGCTGTAAATATTGATCTCTAAATGTTTACAAGATATGTTAACTGGCCACGCTCTTGATTACAATTGGCTGTACCTTATCAGGGGGCGGGACTGCGTGCTGTGACTTGCCCTCACCAACATGGAGGATTTACCTTAAATGATCTTAATTCTTAATGTTAAATATGAAAAATATATCTCGCACTCTAAATGTGAAACTCCACAGTTAGATGGGGCTCGGTGACCCCTTTCCAACGACCCCTCAAAAACTGTTATTAGCTGAAAACCGTTCACCTTGGACTAAAGTATTGGGACACTGGGGCGAGTTGAACGGTTTTCGGGTCGTTGAAAAGAGTGCAAGATAGAAATAAAGAATTCTATTGAATGAACATTGTTTACAAGTTATGGCTTACGAGTCACAGCATCCGAGTCCGTGCCAAGTCCCGAGACGTTGAGGGAAGTCAAGTCACAAGTCTTTGTTTGTGCAACTTGTGCGAGTCTCAGATTCAAATCCCCATCTCTGCATTAAATAAGCCATCATGTATTTTTCAACTGATCACTGGTTACTAAGTAAGGACTCCATTTATGCTTATTTTAACAGCTAGTCATTTTTACTACTGACACATAAATTATAATTAATATTTAATTAGAATATCTACACTGCAGACAGGCCTATATTAAACTCCAAACACGCTGTTGCCTCTGAGTAAACTTTTCAGTAAGCACCAACTAGAGTTGGAAAGCGAACAAGATGGGTGGAAAATGCTTTTAAGTCTGGCTGGACAAAATTCAGGTCAGTCTGACAAACGTTAAAACACTAAGCTTAACCTTTAATTCCTTGTAACAAAACGTGGTGCCCTCTACTTTTTGCTGGAAGGAACTGCCTGTATTATGACATGTTTGGGGGACTTCTTTTTAGGACTTCTTTGCTTTATGTCTTTTCCTTATTTTGCAGATTTGTCGTGTAAAAACAAAAGAACAGTCAAAGTCCAGGTCATCATCAGTAACATCAAGCCTGTGAGCCTCTGCAAGAATCAGATGAAGATTCATTACAGCAATGAACTCACTCACACTGGAGTCCTGGAATTATATCACACAATAAAAACATGTCATTTGCGACATTTAACTTATAGTATATTTTAGGATAATAATTAGTTGCAAACACTATGTGAACTAGAGATATGAATGTTAGAACAGGAATTATTTTGAAAACTTTAACAGATGTTCAAGTCGCACTGAAGTCTGACTCGTCCTACAGTGTGACCTTCACATTTGGACTTGAGATGAATTGCTTGTTCGTTTTCCCAGCTGCACCCCAACTTTAAATTTCCAACCAACAAACATTTGAATATCAGGCAAGCTAGCGACATGCTGATGGTGTGCTTATGTCAGTGGAAAAGCCAAAGGAGGCGGCCAAGTCTTGTGGATTGTCCTGACTGAAGAGGACCAGCGAGGCAACAGCGGTTTCACCTCAAAAACGACTTCGTACTGATACTTTTGTGCTGCTTTTCTATCAGGAGCAGATGGAGGCAGAAGGCAAAAACAAAATAGCATTTGGACAATCAATTACCGAACTAGACGTATCTTCTCTATTTCTTCAGCCTTGATTTGTATTTACCCAACAAATCCACCACAGCACTTGGTGGCCAAAAGAAAAATCTAACATTATCTCTATCATCCTGAGTAAATATTCCTCAGCTATAACCCACTTTTATTTCTTTTTGCTTCAATGTTATTTTAATGCTTACTGGCCTGTATTCATGAAACATCTCAGGGCAGAAATGCTGATTCAGGATCAGATTCCTCTTTTATTTGCTATTCTCTTACTTACAAGATCAGATCCCAGAGCAGCACTGCTACTGAATACAAGTCATTGTTCCAATTAAGACTGCAGTGCTGTCTTTTTTTACAGAGTCAGACTTGAGAGCATAAATATGTCTTCACTCTGCGTTTAGTTCTTCTTTTTGCAGTGGCTTGTGGCAGTGGGCAAGAGTTTCACACCACTAACCAGAGCAGTTATGGTTCCAGTCCCAGATGGGACACCAGGATGTACAGTTTTAGTACCAGATGGTTCTAATGTCCTTGCCCTACCCTTGACCACTGCCTTCAGGCTTCTGAGCAAGAAATACAACCCCTCTCCACACAACATGGTGCTCCAGTAGTATTTAGAGGTGTAACCTTGTCTCTCCTGATGTACATCCCAAATTCAAACATCACTGCAACTAGTTAGTGATTTTAAGATGAACAGATGAGTAATAGTTAATTATTTGGATGACTATTTTTTTTATCTGTATACATTTTGCACCAGGGTGGTAGTAGGTAGAGGATAAAACACTCGCCTGTGAACCCGATGGTTCAAACCCCAAGCAGTTTGTGTTTGGACCACATTTGTGTTTGTAAACAGGAAAGGAGATATTTCCTCTAGATTTTGAATTTGTTCAAAGGTTATTTATTTTCATTTACATATAATATCATAGTATTTTCAGAATCAGAATCAGATTCAGAAAGCTTTATTGATCCTAGAGGTAATTGACAATGTTACGACTACATAGAGAAAACAAAATAAAATATATTTTATTAAGTCTTTAATTTAAGTCCTACATCTTTAATTTAAGTCCTAAATCAATCAAATGAAAATACTAAGATATACTCAATGTGAAATACACTATACAATATACAGCAATGCTGGGATACAAATAGTATAGACAAATAACAGAATTACTAGTAACACTAATAGTGGTTCTGAGTCTGTTATTGCAGTAATAAAGATCAGTAGATCAGTAATACTGATATTTCACAGTAGTGATATTTCACATGGTAAAATTACACAGGTCACCAGTGTTTTTTGTAATCATCAAAAACCACAACATATTTTTCTAAACCAGTTTTTCATGCAGATTTCAGACCTTTTTTTGCTTTCAGCAAAAGACTTGTATGCATTTTTTATTAAACCACAGCACCAATCAAGTGTGAAGTCAGACAGGCCACACTGTGGCATAGATATAATGATCAGTGTCAGTCAGCCACTGTTTCTTCAAAAACGCTCAGTATATGATTATTATATGACCATTATACCAACTATCATGCAGTATAGAACTAGCTTCATCACAAACACTGTACCTGCAGGAAAAACTAAACACAGATCTGAAATCAGCATGAAAAACACTACAGAACCCACATAAACTGATCGTTGATAATTTTGACCTGTTGACCTGTGTTATTACACATAATAATAAGAAGAAATTGCAAAATAATTTAGCACCAATTAAGAAAACCTCACAATATTGCACATGTGGATCATGTTTCAGCACGATGTTACACATAATAGTAAATGGATGCTACTCAGGAATGGCCCAGTTATTGTTATCAAGCAATTATTTGCACAGACATACAAACAAACAACCAAACAAATAAAGATGTCTGGGAAGCTGTTTAAGTTAGTTGTGTCTCCTTAACTGTGTTAGACTAAAATGAAGTGCGTGAAGTTATGTAGCATTGCTAAACCACTTTCACAGAAACCGCATTCGTGGTTATGAATCCTATGGCATGCAGAAACCACAAATAATAACTCCCTACAGAGTTCTGGGTGATTGCACTGACATGAAACAAGGCTGGGGTGGTCTAAAACTGCACCCCACAGAGGAGAAAGTTTTTGGGTGCAAACAGTCCATAATTCTACTAAACCAAACAATATTCGGCTAATAAAGACCAACTGTGTGCACTTTTCACAGAAATGACCACTAGTGAAGGCTTCAATGTCCCCTTTTAAAAATGCCAAAGACAATTAATGAGACTGGGAATTTTGTAGTATTTGCATTTTTATGAACTACTGTGCATGTAGTGCATGTCTTGGGTCTGCATTATAAATTCCATGGGCCTATTTAGTGTTTGTTTGAAGTAATTGCCAGATGGCTTTGTGATGGAGACTATTAAAAAAAAGAAAAAAAAAGGAACATAAAAAGCAAAACATTTGTGCTGTAAAATGAAAGAGTGAAAAAAGAGCAGCTGTACAGCAGAAGTTGTTGGTGAAGTGGTGGGGTGCTGCTTTTTAATGAGAGAGAATTCTGTGGGATATTTCAGCACTAATTACCCTCCTTACATCAAATCCATGCCTCCAAACATACCCCTACTGTTTCATCTCACATGTCTAAATGACCAAAGAATTTGGTGGGCCTGACTCATACTGGCCGCTCTGCAGGCAACACTGGAACCAGGATAGTATTAATAATTAAAGGCCTAAACGTACATTTATGGCTCAACATATCTGTGAGCTTTATGGTTTCTTAAAACTTCTACCTTGCATTACAGGCAGCCCTGATTATAACATTTAACTGACTTGCAAGTACCTTTTTTTAAGTACCTTTAATTGGTTCATGGACTTCTGAAAGTGACAGATTCTACTGGTGATTTTTATTATAGACTGTACTGATACCTTGATATCAACCTTGATTTAAAGTCTACAAGTCAGCTAGTCAGCTACAGAAGCTCTGTTATAATATTATTTCTTTGCAGTTTTATTCGATTCTGTCAAAAATACTAAAACTGTCACATTTGTGTTTAGTCACAAGTAAAAGAGGATGCACATTATTATCAAATTGGCTAAAAATGCATAGTAAGAAAAAATGTTACGTTAAAACAGACATTTAAGTGTTTAAAAGAGATTTTGTATCATGATTTTTATCAAATAAAAGGTTATTGTAATTTTTTTGTAATTTTTGACTTGAAACAGACTGAAACAATGCAGATTTAAAGACTGTCAACACTAAAATGAAAACTAAATGTATATATATATATGTGTGTGTGTGTGTGTGTGTGTGTGTGTGTAAATATATATATGTACAGTATACATGCATGTGTTTATGTATTTACAAGCTGATGTCAAAAATCTAACATCAAAACTATCACACAATTGTCTGAGTGCCCCTGACAAGCTAGCATATGCAAGTTCAGTGAAATCTAATGACAGATTTTTTCCAGCAACTGTATTTTTCCGAAGGCTACAATGCTCTGTGGTAAGTGAATCTTTCCAGAATGGCCCTCTGCATAGCTGTCACGAGAACCAAAAAGGTCAACAAATAAGTCATGAAAACTCGACCACACAATTAGTCTGAGCTCTTAACGTGAACAGTTTAAAAACTATGTCCGTTTTAGATTTTCCTCCCCAGTATGTTAGCATTTTTGTGCTCACATCCTTTGTGGCAGTGATTGACGACATAAACCATGTGGCGGTCAAAAAGGGCCCTGAATCTGGGACAATGAGAAATGAGCAAAATATTATTGTCCAATCCGCACGTGCACCACAGATTCAGGTACTTTCTGACTCAATGCAAGTCAGTGACACGTAAGAAAAAGCTGCGGATATAAATTATGACTAAGCTGCGATGAAAAGGTCATTTCAACAGTTCTACAGCCTCGATCCTGTTCTACATCAAGACACAGAAAATTCCTGGATTCTGGTGGAACATAGATGTGGGCCATAAACCACTGAAGTTAAATCAGGGCCACTCTCGGCTTAGCCTTTAAATGAACTATGCTTTTTTTACATGCAGAATTAGGTCTAATCTGTGTTTGGAAAAAAATGTCACACAAAACCCATTCTAGTGTTCAAATCTAATTGCCATAGTCAAGTTTAAGAAAGTGACCACATGCATGAGCTTGGACATGCTTTTTATTGAACGGCACTGCTTTGCAGAAAAAAACGTTTATTGTGTTGATTAGTAATTTAATTGTAAGTAATTTAAAGCTTCAAGAGGCAATTATTTAGTACAAGCACAGTGTAATTTTTAATCAGAAGTAATGCTTAAAGCAGACTTATCAAATGCATTGCAGTCATTTCATTTTTAACTGTCTTGCAGTAATTTAACTGTGTTCAATGCTTTATAAGCAGTTTTTTGCAATTACATTTCCATTAGTGAATTCTGATTAGTGGTTCTAGGTGACTTCCAGGCCTCAACTCCCCCAGAACCCTGGTTAGGATAAGCATAATGGATTAATGGATGGATGGACGGACGGACGGACGGACGGACGGATGGACGGACAGATGAATGGACGGATGAATGAATGGATGGATGGATGGATGGATGGATGGATGGATGGATAGACAGCACTGTTCTTACATTAGCATAACAGTTAAAGATCATTAAAGTCGCAGCCCAAGGGTTTTAGCGTAGAATATTAATGCAGATTCCAGTTGTGAGGCATTCTGGGTGATGAAGACACTGGAGGCTTGATGTAAGTACACTGGGGAAAAGAATCATGAATTACACACAATTGTGCCTCACAGAAATTGGAACATACTAAAGAGGAAGCAAGGCTACGGCCGAGACAAGGAGCAACAATAACAAAACCACATATAACAATAGCAAAAGCACATGAGAAATTTAAACTACCCTATAAACTACCCTAGGCGACACACCATACTACAACAATAAGAATCCTTGGGGAAGACTCCAAACTTTATAAAGTCCAAGGCAGGGCAAATGTTATAGGCACTCATAGGTGTGTATATACTGAGCACTTTACAATTGTGTATTTGATCGTTTATTATTGCATTTTGTTATGTAATTTTATTTTATTCAAATTATTAGCCACTCAAGTTTATGAACTATGGTTCAAAACTCACTGTATTACAGCCTTCTTATTCTTATTGAGTGAAACAACACATTACGATAAAAATACACCGTCGTTCTCATCGCTTGGTGCTTCGTTTTATGACATGGACCACAGCATTCCAGTTGAGTTTATAACATGATGAACCAACCAACAGTGCTCATAATATCCACTCAGTCACCATCCATGGGCTCTGTAAACATTTACTCATACAGTTAACACACAGCACTGAATTCAACACAGTCTGACCACCAGTGACAGAGGACTTATACTTAGCATGTTCCGACTCCTGTGGAGCCGCACTGTTCTGATAAAATATATGCAGGAAACTCTACGGCTGCAAATGTAGATCGCTTGGAGCCAGTTAACCCTTAAGTGTAGCATAAGCATTGTACAAAATAACCATATAACCATAATTAATAATAGCCATGACAAAATAAACCTTTATTTTCTTGCTGTTATGTTATCTTCTGCCATGTTGGTCCATAGGTCAGTTTTTCCTGGCTATAAGTACAGGGTGGCTAATGACCTGAGGTATGCGAATGTGTGATGCAAACACCTCTTAACACATCTAAATCCTTCTAAATGCCTCTAAAACACCACTAAATGTTAAAAACTATCCTGCAATGAAAGCATGCTGCAAACAGCTTTGCACTAGCACAAAATGGGGAGGTTCATTTTTATCTCCTTGTTAAGTTCATTCAATAGATCATAACACACTTCATGTCTCAGCTTAGTGCTTAGGAAGGCTCTTGTAGCTACATTGGCTGAAATCCTATTAAACCTAATAAGACACTGTACCAAGTGTGAAACATGCGGAAGGTAAGCCTCTTAACATGTTTTGTTGTTTTATGATTTATAACTTTGTCCATCAGAGTTCTGGTTTTACTAAATTAATGACAAAATGCATGGATGTATTTCAACAGCAACTCAAAAAAAATGTTGTGTACTAGGCTTTTAAGGATTTGTACCAATCGCCAGGGCAATTGACATCAAACAATACATTTAATGCTATCAAGATTTCCTTTTGGGTCTTTTGTAAACAAGTGGATGGGTGAGCTAACCTATCACTAATAATTAGCTACCTAACTAATAGCTAATTACCAAGACTGACAACGCACTCACTGCAAACACTTCTCAAATACAACAATAAATTAATGAAAAGATATACCAAGCACCTACTGTTCACACTAAAATGTTTAAATGTTTGTTAGCATAGCACTAATCCAGCTAACATCAAATCAGGCTTCTTATGAAGCAACTAAAACGTTTCAATATTACCCACTGCCCTGAAATGACATATTCAGCATTTGGACAATAATAACTTAATTTGCAAAGATTAGTTAATCACACCCAACCCTATTAGTACTGGCTGCAGACTGCAGGGTGGCAGAGGTAATGGGTGAAAATGAAGCTCAAAAAGTGACGGAATCTATGGGGAGTTTCATTACATGTTAATGTTACAATGGATTTGACTGGATGAGTGGTGCACTTGTATGTAGGTCCAAAATCATCAGCTTACTTAAGTTAAAAGTAAGTAAAATTATGTGTAAATTGTCAATTATAAATAATTACTATTGCACAGGTTATTGCACAGTTATGTGGGCTATTGCACTGTCACTGATGTTGATGTCCAGTGTGTTTAGTTAGTCCTCTGTCCTTCTGTTTTTTTCATTTATACCAACCACCCATAGCACATAAACATTTACAAACACGTACAACAAGTTTGCACATACAAAAAAATCATACATCAATTAAAAGTCATTTAGCATTGGTTGAATGCATGCTGATGCACAGAATTCCTACCCTGCTGACGAAAAATGATCTTCCTGCATTGTTTTGGCATTACGGCTTTGCTCTTTAAAGAGCAAAGACTTTGCTCTTGCTTTCGAAAAAAGAACTTGTGAGATAATAAACTTGAAAGCCAAGCACATGGACTCACAAAGACATGTTTCCAGGAAGCCCTATAGATGTGTATCTTTATACTCCTCCTGAGTATCTCAGTGGAAAAGCCCTGGAAACTCTCTTGGCTGCAGATTGAACTCTTTCCAAAAAGCTAAGGACCGACCCCAATGATTAACTTTATCATCACGGCAAAGGATTTTAATGTGGAGTTTAACTGCAACAGGACAGGGGAGATTATGTTCAAAAGAGATAAAAATGAATTAACAGTCAGGTGTAATGCACAATTACAGTCTCGCCAGTGTACAAGATAATATCACGGGATCTCTTTCTGAAGCAGTTCTTAATTTACTTAAAAGGGAAGGAAACTTTACGAAGATGGGCACTAAGTATATTGTGATTTATACATTTGGCAGCACGGCATTCCACAACATTTCACTACACAATTGCAAAAGTGTGAAGTATAAAGTGGTTAAAACAGAAACCTGCAGCCCCGCTGGTCCTTTGTGGATTAGATTCCACCAATTTTTCAAACGTTTGGCTGTTGATGTTAGTCCAGCCTTAGATTTCATGCGAAATCTGGTCGAGAGGAAAGTTCAGAGATAGAATTTTACACAATTGAAGTGGTAAAAATCACATGGGCAGAGCATTAAATGTTTCTAAAAGTGACCTCATACTTCGAGTTATTACTTGAAGTGGTCCAAAATATTTTGCTAATACGTGAAACATGGTTTTATAATTGCTCTGAGATGTAACTTTAGTTTATATTTAATACATTGATGAAGGACACATACAGATGGATATCTACTGTTTTTGAAAAAAAAAAATTTGCATAAATATCTAGATCAGTATTGCTTAGATTTTTTGTATCTAGATATTTAAATATATATTAAGATATGTATTTTAGACATATTTAATAAATTATATTAGCTCCAGATTTTATATATAATCATTTACATCTTTTTTGTAAGTTACTACTTTTTTATACTCAAAGAAGCTAACATAACACTCCATAACATAATATATAGGCTAGTTGGATGTTTTGGAAGTAAAAGGAATATATTCCTGTCCTAGACACCAATCCCTGGTTCCTTTTATCACTCCTGTAAAAACGTTGGTATGTTTCATTACAGTGCACAATTTCACATTAAAATACTCTGAAGTACTTTTACACTAATGACTGGTTTGAAATTTTAAGAAATTCTCCATAAAGTGAAATCTACACCAAACTACACTTCTTAATATTTTTTATTATTCTGTTTAGGTGGGCAGATCTGTTTTCTTTTTTTCAATTTTTCCATTTTTTCTGTAGACATTTTTCCATTTCAATAATACCAGTCTCACTTTACATACAGCTGCTTGCACAACATCAAGGGTATTGTTATGGTGCCTGTCTTTTCTTTACATAAGATATTAGAACGTTGCTGTTTCGATTTAATTGTATTCAATCACAAGAGCATTAGCAAGGTGATGTTGCATCATTAGTTTATCACAAACACCCCTCCAACTGATCCCAAAAGTACCTCCATCTCTCCAGAGAACACATTTACACTGCTCCTCAGTGTGTGGGGGTTTTAGACCCCGCTAGCCGACGCTTGGCACTGGGCATGCATGTGGCTCATGTGTGTCTGCTTCAGAGAGTCCCAATTGTTTTGGCAATGTTTTTCTATGGAGATTATGCAAGTGTGTGCAACTGAATGCCCGTGTCAGCAATGGGTGCATTTTAGAAGGGGTGTCTGTATACTTTTGTAAAAGAAGTACAAGTCTAGGCTCAGCCCAGTCAAGTAAAGAAGAAAAACATGCCTGATTCATGAGGGGTTAATGAGTTCATACATGAAAGGGGCTTTGTGTGCATTGCTGGATCCCCAAATAACACAGCCATTTTCCTCTTGCTTCAAATGACCAACAGTCATTACAGTCCGTAATGTACAACACTGACGATCATTAATACACACAAAGATCCAGAGTCCGGAGAGGAAAGCACAGGCTTTCTGCTGGGGTTGTGCAACCGGTCGAAACAAAAGCAGCATGGGATTTTTTTTTTCTTTGCCTGGGAAAATGTGAAGAACGCACTAAGGACTTGGACTTCAGCGCTGATTCTTTTTGAGGCCCTCCATGGCTGGCAGTCGTGCCAGAACTGGAATGAAAAGCTCATTCTGCCTCTTGCACAGAGCCATTGAGTGGCTATTTCATTTTATGAAAAGGCAACATACTTAATCGCCATTGGGAGCCAGTTTGGATCTTGTGATGAGATGCTTATTGTTTTCCAAGTCCAGAACAGAGTTAGAGACCAGCTTAACTGTAAACTAAGTAAACAACAACTAAACACTAAAAACAACATGCTTGCAGAGTGAAGTTGCACTGCAACTGATTTCACTCCACGTTTCATTGAGCTGTAAATGCGGTTCTGTTTTGTTAGACACTATGTCAGCGATGGAAACGTATGCAGTTAAAATGTGATTTATCTTCCTGCTCTAATTTCCACTTAATTTATCACAGCTTTTCTGACTATTTTGCTCCAATCAGTTTATTTATCTTACACTCTTCAGTCAGAGTTGAAAGAAGCTCTGTCTATGGAATGAATGACAGCATGGGTACTGAAAAGGGTTTCGCGTGACTGACCTTCGTGGCCTGTCAGCTCAGCCGAAGCGTAACTGGCCACAGATCTCCTGTCAGTATGTACAGAAACTCTTGAAGCTGCATCCAAGAAGTACAGCAAAACAACAGTAATTTTCCTGGAGCAGGAGTCCCCATCTCCAGTGCTGGAGGGCTGGTGTCCAGTTAAATTTGGTAGTTCTCCTCCTCAAGCACCCCTTACTAAACCTGGTGATTAACAGGTGAGCTGAACCAGGTGTGTTTGAATCACAAAATCACCAAATCACTTGTGCTGGATGCCAGCTTTCCAGGACTGGAGTGCCTCTGTCATAGAATAAATGATGTCTTCCATTCCATCTTTACCATTTCTAACATGGTCATAATGCTTCTTAAGTCTGCCCCTAAGGGCACAAATGCACTACAGTTTAATGAGTTGCATCAACACACCTGATTCAGCTTATTAAACCCCCATAATCAGGTTTTAGGCTGATCAGAGCCAGATGAGTAGACTTGAAACCGTGCAGTGCATGCAGTATATATATACAGTATATGTATATAGTGTGTGTGTGTGTGTGTGTGTGTGTGTGTGTGTGTGTGTGTGTGTGTGTGTGTGTGTGTGTGTGTGTGTGT
>JBBJLR010000160.1:914887-927290 GCA_037577145.1 Brachypetersius gabonensis
TATATCACTACAAAACAAAACCCCTTAATGTTACACCTTAAAATTACCTTATTACTGAAATTCCATGAAATTAAATAAAATTAAGGGCAAAAGTGTACAGATTAAGGATGATTAATGGGTAAAACTACTGAATTTTTTTTAAAGTTGCCCCTTAAATAATTTGCCCGTCTTGAATAAATCCCATATGTTTCAGATTCAGGGGTTTCACACTCACGCCTTAAATCCACTTTTAAGGTCAAATGAAAGGATCGCTTCACAATAGCCACTTAATTCAGATATATACTGGTGTGTTGTCAGGGGTAAATTAAGCACATTTTAAGCACATTGTGTTTCGTAGTGTATATATATGTTTTCCAGTTAGGATAATTTTGCCATTGTAGACACACAAAATGCACAGAATATCTATACAGTCTCAGCCTTTGAAAGTTATGCATTACATCACACCATCTGAGTTGCTTAGTCTTGCCCAGGGTCACAGGCGCCTGTCTGTAGGGCAAAAGGTGGAGAAACACCTCTGAAAAGATGCTTCACTGAAACCAGAGCACTTGGCTGAAACTCACAGGCAGCAATCAAGTCCAGGAATTGAGTCCTTTGCTCTGTGAGGTGACAGCAGTTACCACATCCTTGGGCTTAATGACAGGCTCGTTAGACAGTGTTAACGAGCACCACCACCCCTTCATTTGGAGCTCCACTTTGAGGCAATTAGAGGTCAGTTTGTTGTCAACTCACATCCCACTTAAATTCAGCAAAGATTGCTCATGGCAGCCTCCAGACTTGTTATGAAATCGGGTCCGGTTCCATGAGACCACAATATTGCATGAATGACTTCTGGATCAGAAAAGATGAACATAACATTCAGCTCAGTGTTAGATGGTGATGAATTGTGATTTATTCTTCTGCACTGATAGACTGTTCTGAGATGTAGATGTGAAGATTGTTCCATAAAACGGGGGTGAGATTAATCAGACACAGAGGAGTTAAACGGTCTGTGAGTCATTATTTAGATCAAAGTGTTAACTCTCTGGTGCCAAATTTCAGAAATAGGACAAAATTGCTTCCACTAATTTCCAACAGCGCTTCGTCATGTCTCGGAGAGGTACATGAAATTATTTTTTCCCTCCGGGTTTGCGTGTCTGAGAAAAGGAAAATAATTGGCCGTTTACTGGAATGCATACAAACACACACAAACACACACACACACAAGTACACAAAAAAGTGTGAACATTGGAGTCAGCTGTTGGTTAACGCTGTGCTTGCCTAACCACGGCATCACCTAAACTGGCAGGGCTTTGCCTCAGATCACACTGATGTAAACTGATACTCTAAATCACTACAAACCAAATCCCTACATTTAACCCCTTAAAATTACCTTAATTTTTACCTTAATTTCCAGGAAATTAAGGAAATTTAAGGGGAAAGTGTACAGATTAAGGCTGATTAACTGATAAAACTACAGAATTTTACTCTTACTTTTTAAACATTTTCCCTTAAATAATAGAGCCTCCTGAATAAATTCCATATGATTAAGATTAAGGGGTTTCACACTCATGATCCTCTAAATCCACTTTTAAGGTAAAATTAAGGGATTGCTTCGCAAATTAATAGCCACTTAATTCAGATTAGGGGTTTGGTGTAATTTCAGGGGTAAATTAAGGTAGGGTTACGCACATTTTAAGTACATTGTGTTTCGTAATGTACACAACAGGAACTTTGGATTCAAATCTATAGATTTTAATATGGAGATGGTCCCCCTTTGCAGCTATAACAGCTTACACCCTTCTTGGAAGACTTTCCACAAGATTTTGGAGTTTCTGTGGGATTCTGTAGAGCATTTATGAGGTCAGATACTGATGTTGGAAGAGAAGGTTTGGATCACAATGTCTGTTCAAGTTCATCCCAAAGGTGCTGGATGGGGTTGAGGTCAGGACTCTGTGTGGCCAGTCAAGTTCTTCCAAGTTCTTGGTCTGCTGATGCATTAAGATTGTCCTTCACTAGAAATAAGGGGCCCCAACCCTGAAAAACACATGTGTCCCAATACTTTTGTCCATATAGTGTATGTTGGAATTCTTCATAACTGTCAGACCATGGCCTCTTGAAATAACCAAATATGTAGATTATGTTGCAATAACTACTGATTTACCCCCCAAAAGTCAGCAGTCAGCATCGTGAACCTGTATATCAGTTCCACCTGGGAGTTTATACCTCATGATAACAGTTAAGGCACTTGGCTCCATCCTTCTTCACCCACAGCATTAGTGAAGACCTCGGCAGGATCTGAGAAGGCATGTCAACAGTAATATCCCCCATCATATCCCACCTAATGAGAAACAGACCTCACACTGCACAAAAAAACAAACTGTGTTGCTGGAGATGCGTGGCGCTTGGCATGTCCACATCTGTACGGTCGAGAGGTCCGGAGGATGATCAAAACAATTGAGTAGCTGCTCATTATCCTCTTATCCACTTAGTAACCTCCCATACATTATGGGGAAATGAATGTGCACTGAAAATAGCAGCTGTCTCGTCTCGCACTCCATCCTTCCGGTATGACCAAGAGGACACAGATAGTGAAACTGGAGCACATGATCCAGTGAGGCCTGTGTTTATGCAGGCTGAGGGTGTATATTAGAGGGGGAGGCCCTGCCACAGCAGTCAAACACAGATGATGATCTGATTGACCCTTAGAAAACAAGCAGCATGGATCCGAGGCAGCAGCACAGCAAAAGACAAATTGCAGTCAACAGCTATGGATGTTCCCCCGGTTTGTGTTGGAGCTCGAGGTGTTGGACATCATGCTGAGCTTTGTTTGGTGTCCCTGTGTCACACAGAACCAAAATCATTCAATAATGATAAAAACAGTACTGGTTACATAAAGAACCAAAAATGACATAAAGAACCAAAGTGAACAAATGGTCACAAGTGTGTGGGGAAAGCCCGCTGAGGGAGGGGCTCCGGAGAGTGGTGGCAGCCAACCGCAGGAGTGTAGGAGAACAAACATCGGTGTATACAAACTTTATATTTACTGAAATCAGAGTTTACTGATACAGTTTTAAGGGTTAAAGAGGGCTTGCAAAAAGGGACAGATGCTCCACAGCCTGAGAGGCATTAGGACTGGAACCAGAGAGCACTTCAAAGCAGGCTGGTCTTTAGATAGCTAAACTGCTTGGAGGACAAACATTAATGGTGATGTAGGAGCGTGGAGGAACCCTCAGCACCCTGAACATCCCGAACCTCTCCATGAAGAATAGCTGAAGTCATTTGTATGCAGAGAGCCTGTGCGTGCTGCTGGCTCTCCCGCAGTTACTAAGGCCTTTTTTCACTGTGTGAGAAAGGAACATTTATTGAAATGGATGTGAGAAGGGAAACAAAACATGTCTGGCCTGCTTGTGACGGCCTGCTCCACTGTGAGATCCATTGGAAAAAGCTGGACTGAAAGTGTCAGCTGCTCCCAGCAACACACTCACAATCACGCTCACTCACTCATTCTGCCTCTCTCTCTCTCTCTCTCTGTCTCTCTCTCTCTCTCTCTCTCTCTCTCTCCACTGCTGGCCTGTGCCAAACTTAACACCAGCTTGTCTGCAGAGGAGCAGTTATTCTAGGAAATGTCACATTCGACATGATGCCGACGATATTAAAACACATTACAGAGGCCTCGAAGTTATGAGCTTGTTTTCAAATTTTTGCAACAACCCCAAATTCTCAGGCTCATCGTAACGCGGCTGCTTGCATACAGCACGCTCGTCACTAACTGCTGACAGACACCGGGTGGGCCCTAAAACTGTCCACACTCTGCAAACAGCTGCAGAGTGGCTCGCTGGCGATTTCTTTTTCACTCTCCCCAAAGCTGCATAAAAACTACAGGCACTGGGAGCACAGATTCATGTAAATGAAACAGTTACCAGACATGCAGCAAACCCTGTTCTCTTCTGGACATGCATAGCCATGTAAAATTTCATTACACAAGCTCGTCTTGTTGCGAACGCGCCCTTAAATGACTCAGATGACTCGACTCGGACATGAGACTTTTGATCAATGAAACTTCAGACTGAGGAAAAAGAGGAAAGACACTGATTAAATTAAAAACTCAAATATGAATTAAATGATACATAGCAATATTGCACCATAAAACCACACACATTACACAATAAATATTGCACATAAAAGAATGAATGCATAAATTGCACTCATTCCTCTTATATTGACAACTACAGGATGCACAAACTATACCTTTAGTGGCGGCTGCAGCACACACGATGTGGGACAGAGAGATTCCACAAGTCTTTCCTTCCAACTGCTGCCAGACTCTACAACAAAGGTGCAGATGACCACACAAACACACACACACATCCAATACACAATGGTAGTTTTGCTTAATATTACTTAAGTGCATTTATTCTGATGCAACATGTGCAGTTTTTGGGGGGAAGCTATTACTTGGTGGTGATGGTGGTGGCGGCCTAGAGGTAGGATACTTGCCTCTGGACCAAGAGATCATGGGTTCTAATCCTACCTTTAGCACCACCACTGGGTTGACCCTTAACCCCAATTTGCTCCAGGGAGATTGCCCCTTGTAGGTGGGGAATGGAACTCACTTTGGATAAAAGCTTCTGGTAAATGTAAATTTTGGGCAAAATGTGCAATTTTTCTGGTGCATTTGTACCGTTATTGTCAAGGTCATTCCATTGTGTACCTGTGTGTGTGGGGGGGGGGGGGGGTGGCGACTCGCTAAGGGGGACAATGCCTTCGAATGCCCCCCTTCATGCTAGCACTGTGTGTAACTACAGTGTTCTCATATCTACTGATATATCCACTCTGTATATATTTATTTACACATACTCTCTTATATTTCAAGAGTGAGAATGAGCAACAATATATACATACTCATAGACAAAGGATGCAAATATTTATAGATTCTACTGTATACTGCACTGAACTACAGTTACACAGCACTGAACTATTGTACCTACTATAGCAGTGCAGTTCATATTGCACCAAACTGCCACGGTACTCCACTGATGCTCCACTGGTGCTTCTCCACCAGCGACTATGAGCCTGGCTTGCAGCATTACTAGGTCATTATGAGAAACCTGAAACTGTAGTTCTGAAGAGCTGTAAGATGATGAGATTCCATTATGAAGTTATGACAGATATGAGCCCAGAGCTCCATACTTGCCTAACCATCTTGTGAACCACTGGTTAGCCCTCAGGTTCATAAAAATGTGGAACACAAAGCCTTCAGCCCTCATAGTGGTACTGACTCTCATAGCTCAAGAACAAATACAGACCATAGGCATCTACTCAATAAGATAAGAGATAAGATAAACATTTATTAGTCCCACAAGTGGGAAATTTGCTTTGTCACGGCAGAAAGTGGACAGAACAAAGAATGATGAATGCACACTATATGGACAAAAGTATTGGGACGATCTGTTTTTCAGGGTATGGACCCCTTATTTCTAGAGGAGGACAATATTAATGCTTCAACAGACCAAGCCATTCTGAACAATGCTGTATTGGACCCAGCTTAGGGAAGAACCTTTTCTATTCCAGCATGCCTGTTTCCCAGTGCACAGAGTGCGCTCCATAAAGACATGGCTGGAGGAGTTCAGTGTAGAAGAGCTCAACCCCATCCAGCACCTTTGGGATGAACTGGAATGGAGATTGCGAAACAAATGCAACGTCCTTAACGTCCGTTAGTGTAACAATCAAGCGTCCCTATACTTTTGTCCCCCTAGTGTAGTTCCTGTGTGTTGTTTGGGGATTATTGTGGAGCACTGCAGCACTGGATATGAGTCAGAGTAAACATATGTATATGTAATATCAGTGCAATTTCACATCACTTTTAGAAACTGCCTCATTTTAACGACATCATCTTTCAGTCACTCACGGTATGGCACTATACATTAAAGGAGTTTCACAGCTCCATGCAGGCCCAGAATACAAAGAACGTTTCCCGTATTTGAACTTGCTGCCTTGGACGTCCACTGGCGGGTTAATTTCTCCTGTTTCCCACTTTCAGGAAAGCTCTATGCCCCAGTTTATCTTCTGGACCATGTGAGACTGCTTAACATTTTTTTACTCCACAGACACATACCTCTGGAAATCCATCATGTGATTGTCACAAGAGTTAATGAGCAATTTATTTAACATTTTAGGCTAATTTAGCTGTTGGTACTTATAGCCTCTAAATCGATCCTTATTCTAAAAATAGTGCATTTGTTGTTGTGACTCGTAAGCCCCTTAACCCATTTATTTATTTTGACCCCAAGTTAAGTAGACTGCAGAGTACACAACCAGTTAAACTTTTTTGTCTTAAACTGCAGATTTCTAAACAACTGGAAAGTTGCTGAGTGAATAGCTATACATGAAAATGTGTCAAATAAAGCCAGTTTCCTTTCTAAGATGAGAGAATCTGTAACAGTGCAGGTCTGACTCCTATTAACTGGTTGGTGATACAGAGTCAAATTCTAGACTGTCCTTTAACTTTAAGTGCACTCGTTACTGTTTCAGCACTTCATAGCTCCTTAAATATCTAATACTCGTCTGGGGATCCACATTATGACTATAATTACATTAGGTGACTTCTTACAGGTCTTACAGTGATGCATGAAAATATGACAAATTTATGGCTAAAAGAGGAACTCAGATGGTGAAAATACTGTGCATTTATTTGCTAGCAAAGGGTATAAAGGATATATGTGTATATTTTATAAATATTAGGAGAGTAACATGCAAATGTAGAAAATCTTTGCAGGTGCAAAACGTTTTATTGGGAGTATAAGTCAACCAGTGTCAAGGATTTCTTTTGCATACATTAAAAAAGCATGTTGTCAAATGCTTGTCCAATAACATCTTACTCATGATGAGTTGTACATGTGTAATGGATGTCCTCGTGGAGGAAGTCAGACCTTGTTGATTCGTGTCCATATGTTTTTCTTACTTAAGGTTTATGCTTGGAGTGAATTTATTACAGCTGAAACTGAGCATTTTTGGATTGCTCCCTCCGAGCTTTTTGTAATTTGTGCTAACGGCTAATGCTAACATTTTTTTTTCTGATTATTAATTTACATTTACATTTTCTTTAAGGGTAATGGATCATACTGAGTTTAAAACTAAACTGAAGCGTTCAGGGAGCATATTTGGGGGCATATTTAGGATTTGCACTATAAAAACAGGCATTTTTAGGTATTTTTTTACTGCGCAGACACATACCTCTGGAAATCCATCATGTGACAAGAGCTAATGAGCAATTTATTTAACATTTTAGACTAATTTAGCTGTTGGGATTTATAGCCTCTAAATTGATCCTTATTCTAAAAATAGTGCATTTGTTGTTGTGACTCGTAAGCCCCTTAACCCATTTATTTTGACCCCAGGCATTTTTAGGCATTTTTTTACCATAACACAATAACGTGGTTTTTCACTATACACGGGTGCTCTTGGAACGTAACCCTCGCAAAAAGCAAGGGATTACTGTATATTCTTTCCTTTGTGCAGCGCTGTTTTACAATATATTGTTAACATTTCAATCCATTTCAATCTCAACATTTCAATCCACTTCTTTAGATTTCCTTGCAATAAATTGGAACATTTACTGCTTGCTGCTATGCGTCAGTGGCCAGCCTGAGGAAGCTCAGGGTGGGGATGCTCTCAGGAGCCGCTCCCTTTTGCATAACACCTCAGCTGAACTCTTTAACTGGATACCTTACCTGTTCTAAGAGGTGCTTTGAAATGTGAGCCGGACCCCCTCGTGAATCAGCTAAGCGCCAGGACCACCCCGCTACGTGGCCGACGGCACTGCGCTGTTCTGCCCACTCAGCAAATAGTGAAGGTGAGAGCTGCACATGGAGCGAGGATTTACAGAGGTCAGCGGGTTGACGCGGGTTTACTCAGCGACTGAGCCACATTGAACCACTCAGGCTTTTTTATGCTCGCCTATTGCAAAGTGCCAAAGCCTCAGTCCACTGCTGCACGGCTCGATCCTTTCTACACCGGGTGACCACACAAATTTTATAGTATTTCTTGGCTACCTCTGGCACTCCAGCTGTATAGCAAAGCGGTCCTCTCCAGTTTCTCTCAGGGCCTTATCACTCTAAAGCATCTCCACTAAACTGCATAAACATCAAAAGGCAGCCAAACCACAGAGGGCCTAAATTAAATGCTTATTTAAATAAAAGAGAAAAGCAACCCTTGTACTTTGCAATTTATAAAAAATGGGGGCAATGAATGAAAGGAAAAGTGACTGGAGAGCAGAGAAATGGAAAGGAAGCAGGTACACGAGCGCTTTAACCACACACCAGGGATTTAAGGCCTTTAAGATATTCAGCAAAGGTCTAATGATTTCAGGGAAACAATACATCACTATAAGTTTTGTATGTAAGGTCAACAATGTCATATTCAGAAAGATGACAGACTAAATCTCTCAGGTACACTGCATTTTTTGTCCATATGGGTAGAACTGTTCTGTTCCAGTTGAGCTCGGGTAAGATCCTATTCCTTTCAGAAGCTTTGCAATCCAGTCATTTTGAAAATAAATCCATAATAATAAATGCAGCATTCAATGATCTTACTTGTTTGCTGTTAAAATGTGTCAATTTCTCAGTGTTTTAAACACTTATTATCATTGTTAGCATGTTTATTAGCCATCCATAGACATAGTGCCTTGGGGTGAGTCTGTTGACCAATCAGAGGCTGTGTTTCTGACTGGGCAGGTGGTCTAGTGGTTAGGGAGTTGGCCCTGTGATCAGAATGTCATGGGTTTGCACCCTAGGACTGCCAGTGGCAGCCCACTGCTTCATGTGGTGAATGGGTTAAATGGAAGCTGCATTTGAACTCTATGGAGCAGTTTCCCAGATAGGGATTAAGCCTAGTCATCATGAATGAACATTTTCCATTGAAAGAGAAATATAGTCCTGGACTAGTCTGGGAAACTGACCCTAAAAGTATTGTATTCATACTTTTATGCAATTCTAGGGGTTTGAATTGTGAAATCTATTTATATTCTTTGTCTAGATACAGCCAACAGTCAAGCAAGCTCTCCCATTGGTTAGGCCTTCAGGAGCTGGACTGAAGGCTTTAATGTTAGATTAACTGAAAACATTATTAGGGGGTGAGAGTGGAATCAACTAATCACATTTTGATTTGCAACAAGGGCTAGTTTTGTGAGAAAAATATGTTGCTTTAGGTCAGGCATGTCACACTGGTTTCTTTATGGGCCACAGCTTCGAGAAGATTAGCATTTCCCCAGTCTGTACTCTGAATTTAAGTCATCTTTGCTAATCACCTGAAGGGTGTGTTTAATGAGGTAGAATGTAGTTCTGTGGGCTACCAGGACTGGGGTCTAAAACATGTGCTCTAGGCCTCCTGGAAGACCTATATACACCAGTGACTGTGAATACAAACAGTAGTGTAACCAGATCAGTCAGTTGTTTGATATGGAAACAACTCTCTACCAGTGCCCTGCCAAACTAAGCCAAATATAATTTAATCACATTTTCAGTAAGAAATTAGTTCATGTTTAGAGCAAAACTAACACATGAGAGCTCTGAAAGTACTCTGAGAACACACCAACCAAAAACAAACATGTATGTTACTTTACTATTTTGAGAATAGATAGTTTTAATTTTAAGTAATATTTTAACCAACCATGCACTTCAGTGCTTCACCTTCACTGTTACACTCTGGGTGTAAACTTTGAAGCATGTTTGACATGCAAAAAATACAATAACCCCTCAGTTTTATGTGGATCAGCATTCATGGATTCAGTCTAACGCAGATTGATTTCTGAGAACCGAACTGTATTATGGTAATACACTGAAAAGTTGTCAACCGTCATAAAAAGAAGAAGAAGAAGCTGCTGCGGCATGTAGCATGACTGCTCCGTGTCTTGTCCTTGTACTTTAGTGTTTTAAACTTTTGCCCCAAAAAAGTTACCTGAGTTTATTTAGTATTAGTAAGCTGTGTCCTGTCTAAACATGTGGGTATAGAAAGTTATTTCAACGTTTCTTTTGTGTACGAGTCTTTGCAAACTGCTGATGCTAATGGTTTTTTAAGCTGACGTTTTTTTGCTGATTCTGATTATTTATTTACCTTTACATTTTCTTTAAGGGCAATGCATTAAACTGAGTTTTAAAATAAATTAAAGTGTTCTGGGAGCATATTTGGGGGTATATTTAGGGTTTACACTATAAAAACAGCCATTTTTAGGTATTTTATTTAACAAATCACAACAACACGGTTTTTACTATACGCGGGGGCTCTTGGAACATAACCCCCATGAAAAGCAGAGGATTACAGTATATTCTATCCTTTGTTCAGTGCTATTTTACAATACAGTAAAATACTATAGTATATAGTATACCACTACAGTATAATAACAGTACTGTTTGGTGAGATATGGTGTTTTAATGGTAGTAGCATGTTAACCAATACCTGATGAAGCTGACATTTTATTATTCTGCCTGAACAGATAAACTCAGAAACTAACAAGATCTGAGATCTTCCAAATAGTGAGTCTGCATCTGTGTATGACATCTGTTATAACTTGTTTATAACTGCTTGTTAATGATTTATAAACTGTCTACAACCTGATTATAAATAATTTTTAAACACTCTAGAACGGTAATTTTCTTGTAAAGTCTTACTGAAATACAAAAGGGACACTAGCAAAAATTAGCATATACATTTATTAATTTTCTGTTTTGACATTTATGGGCCTAGTTCTCCGATCCAGGGTTTGCCACTGCTTTGCATGTATGCTACGATTATTTTTGGAAGGTCATAGATCAAGTAAATTTCATGTTCAGCAGAGATCTCTAAATCCAGCTGCTCCTAAGTGATAATTCGAATGCATGTTTAGCAGTGCAGAGCTGAACCCATTCATTAGAACTCAGGATCATGTTACAGTGCCATTGCCATAAGCCATCCCTGGTCTTCAGAAATAAGATTTATCTTTGTCTCTTTGGAAGGATGAAAGACCGAGCTCTTTACCTGATACTGTAATGGGCTTGGGGACATATCAGCCAATCTGGGAAAAATATATGCTTGGTCTTATTAGAGACTGACCAATGCTACACATGGTCATTAGTTCAAAAATGCCCACTATTAGCATGCTGCTAATTACAAACATATTTGTCAGTTCATGTCTATGGCAAAGTGCCATAGCCATCTTCACATTGGTGTGTAAAATATACGGTGAAATTGTCTAAACATGCATAAGCATCACGACATTTAAAATTAAAGATTTTAAAAATTGCTGCATCTATTTCCACTCAGCGTTTTATTCCAGCATGGATTGTTTTAATCCACACTGCTGTTTCATTGTTTTCATTTAGAGTACAAAAGCAGGCACTCCCAGGATGCGTGCGGATTTAATAGGCTCATTAACAATTTTAATCTAATGTGTAACGTTTGCAGCTCTGCATTGAGGCACTACTTTGAAACAAGTGGAAGGGCATTCTGGCTCCGTCCTGGACGTTTGATTCCAGTATCTGCAAATACAGGACAACCCTGAGCTATAAAATGAGGCTTAAATAATAAAATTGATTCAATGATTAATTATTGAGCTATTCGCAATTCTTTTACGAGAGAACACAAGGTTCTTTTATTGGGCTCTTACCTGTTTTATTTCGGTCCAAAAATGCCACGTTTGTACACTCAGTTTATATTTTCATATCAAAACCTTTTTTTTTCTTTTGGGACTTTGGGTGGGGCTGCTACACATAAGCTATTCTTAGACATGAATGCAAATTAGCACAGTGATTATGGGGAGCACAGTGCCTGCCGTGAAACAGCAACTGTTTTAAAGAAAATATGGGAACCTTGGGGTGTGAGAATGAGAGAAAGGGCCTTTAAACATTCAGAGATGATCAAGATGACATTTGACATTGCACATGAAGACGGACTGGGTTTGTGTTGTGAGCCAGAATGGTGATGGATGAGCAGAGTTGTGTGTTTAAATCACACACTACTCATTGGTCGGAAGACTGCATGCCCCACGGCATAAGCAGAAAGAGGTATTTGACTGGAAATACAGAGAATGCTCTCATCGCATTTAAGCCATAGTTTAAAGACGTGGGCAGCATTCCGCTGCGGCAGCAGTGAAATAGAGCATTGGGATTTATTACACACAGGCCCTCTCATTCCAGCCCTCACCTGACGTACGCGGTGTCATGAAGTTCAATCAAGGGTGGAATCATGTCGGAAACTTTGCTTTGTGTTCCCAGGATGAATTTTTCATTTCATACCGAATTTGTGTTGTTGTTATTATTATTCAATTCTACGCTGCATAAAATGTGAACCACCTGCTGCCTGAAAACCCTTAGGGAGAAAAGAAAAGTGGGTCTCTCTCTCTCTGTCTCTCTCTCTCTCTCTCTCTCTCTCTCTCTCTCTCTCTATCTTTCTC
>JBBJLR010000160.1:928633-946983 GCA_037577145.1 Brachypetersius gabonensis
CTCTCTCTCTCTCTCTCTCTCTCTCTCTCTCTCTCTCTCTCTCTCTCTCTCTCTCTCTCTCTCTCTCTCCTCTTCTCTCATTCTCTCTCTTTAAAAGCAGATTGATGCCCGTCTTCTCCTCCTGCTCACAGCTGAACCCGAGCCTTCCTCTCCGGTGCTACCCCTGCTAATCATTTGGAATCCATACTAATAAATACCTTATGTTTTCCATAACCTGTCAGAGGGCATCGAGTTTGCTGTTTGTGTGGCCTGATACCATCGCACTGATACCCTCAATCAAAGGGAGATGAACCGCCGGGTCCTCCCAAGCCACCAGTATCGCATTGCAGAAGACACTCGTTTGTGTTTTCCATTACAGAACGACGCATGATTGGGTACCACGAGTCCACTGATTTCCTCCACCTGAACAAGCTTGAAAAGTACGACAGACTGGCCTCGGAAAATATTAGCCCGTCCAGACGACCAATTACACCAGGTCACATCCACAGTCCATCACTTGCTGTTAAGTCTTCATCAGGATAAACACTATCCTGTGAATGAGTCATGCTGGCATTGGATATGAAAATCTCTGGAAACAATTTGTTTCAGTCGTACACAAGCTGATGCCATTGCCAATGAATTGCAGAACATTATTGTCCAGCATCAATGGACCGCAGTTTGTTTTCCAGAAGGTTACTTATACATTCCTTATATAATGTTGAGTATTGCTCTTTGGATAATTATGTTATACTTAAGCAAAGAAAGCCCCTCTGGCTGTGCAACTCCATTTGGCAAAAAAGTACAGCAACCAAAAAGGTGACTCTGTTGAAGCAGATTAATTAACTGATATTGAACTTAACCTGAATGGTGAATTACAGCTGTACCTTGACTTACAAGTGTCCCAACTTATTGAGATACGAGCCGTCTCTCAGACAATTTTTTGTTTTGAGTTGAAAGCTAAAATTCGGGTTACGAGCGTTTGTGCTTGCAGTTATTTTGCAAAATTTTCCATGTTTCCAAAGAAAGTGACTGTGAAAGACAGTGCTGAGAAGAAGCAGATGATGTGCATTGAATTAAAGAAATAAATGATATCGTGACCAAGGTGTGCGTGGAGTTGAATCCGAATATTTTCTAAACAGCGAACATCTATCCATGAGAACATGGAGAAGCTGCTGACGGTGTGGTTGAGGAGAAGCAGATCGCAGGAGATCCATAACGGAGGTGGTAATCTGGAGAAGACTCGAGCTGTTTACGCCGATTTGCTGCAGCAGACCCAGGCACTTCAGCGAACGAGATATCGGGCCGCCGGTGAAAGCCAGTCGGGGTTTTAAAAAGAAGACCAGCAAATGCTGCACATTATTATTGCAGTACATTCAATTGTATTGTGTTTTATACAATATTCATTATTTCTAAGCACATTTTTCTTACTTGAAAACAAAAAAAGCAGTTTTTTGGAGGTCTGGAACAGATTAATGGCATTTCAATAAATTTCAATAGGGAAAACTGATTTGACATACGAGTAATTTGAGTTATGAGCTCTGTCATGGAACGAATTAAACTTGTACGTCAAGGTACCACTGTACATAGATTTCTCAAAAATTGTAGTAAACAAAGTCCATCAGAGTCGTTTGGCTCATTACAGTATCATGAATTTCTTAACAATGGTGTTACTCAAATTGGGGTTGGCAATACTCAGAATGCAAACATGGTCATTTCAGAACAACTATCAGAAATAAAAACACCTTCTGATCTTTACATGTTGTAAAATAGAAGTAAATCTGTAAAAAGAAGTTTCTTTGGGGTCTATTTTGCCTTAAAATGCCCTATAAGTATCTTTCCGCCATAAATGTGTTGTGTTTTATACCAAAATTGTCTCTTTAAACAATTGTAAAGTATTGTCAAATACAAAGCATTCATTACCATCTTTATGTAATAATGTTCTGGATTAAATGAAATCTTTTAGACGGCTGGTTCCTCTCACCAACACTGTGAACAGGGCAGGTCTCTCTAGAATGGTGGATTTTACATCAAACAGATCTGAATGAGCCGATCCACACGCCACCACTGCAGCCAAGTCTAAAGCCGGCTCCATATCTGAGCGAACCTCATCCATACACCTACTCCGTAATCATCTCTATTCCTGAGGCAATGCTTTCCAGCAGCAACTGCCAAGGTAAGCCAAGGTGTTATTGCCAGCTATTGGGGAAAAAGTCAGGGGTGCTTGGCCAGACTACACAGGCCATGTTGTTGTCAGGTTTTTTTAGCTAAAGTAACTGGATATTGTGTTTTGAAAATGCACAAGAGAAGAACAAACAATCTTTGCAGCCTTTCCACAAATCTCTGGAATCATCAAATGACTGATTTGAGCTTTTTGTACGCCGATCATTGAGGCTTTAGGGTGTTGTATACTGCTGTTGTTGATCTTTCTTCTGGCCCAAACTCACAAATCCCTCACCACCCGTGGCTCCAGCATAACGGACCCTATATAATCAAGATTCCACCCTTGTCCAGCCTTTGTCACAACCTTGGTCACAATCTCATAAACACATTCTGGAATGTGGCTCTGTGGTGCAACACTCAAAGCAATGAAGAGGACGTTGTGTTTGGGACTATAGTCCATCTCTCATTCGAAATAAATGAAATTACTTGAGTACTGTAGTACATACAGCAATTCTGTAATATTTGGCAAGATTGGCAAGACACTCTAATTAAGAGCATTATGTTATTATCATTTTATTATTATTTAGTATTATTGAAAGTGAGTACTGTACTTGTACTCAAAAACATTAAAAAATGACAAAAACTACAAACCTCTAAGGCCTGTCTTTACCTTAAGTGAACTTTGGAAACATTGGAAACAAAGCTCAGGTGGAAAAATGTACGTTAAATGTTTTACAGTTACAGTATTCAAATATACAGTTCAAATGAATTTCTTAAGTTTTTAAATGAATACTTCAGACATATTATGTAAGTAGCTCCAGAAAATTATTTATTTTTGTCTTTTGCCAATCAGCGAAGTTCCTGCCGTTTTGAATGTATTTTTTTTTTACATTAAAATAGTGAGTATTTTACTTTCATTACAGTATATTTTGGCCACATACTCTTAATTGTATTTGTAAGATTTAAAATGTAGTGTTTGTTGTTTTTTATGTATTTCTTTCACCTACATAATGATTATGGGAATAGGTGACTTCAATATTAAAATGGTATAAAAGTCTGGCAAAAGTACAGTTAGCAAGTTATCTGATGGTTGATCCCAAAATAGAAAGAAAGTTGTATATTCGACCTCAAAATATGCTAAATTTGGCATAAATCTGTGTAAGGATGTGAGTTGCATATTGGAACTGTCCATACAATATGTCCATACAAAGACCTCTTCAGAGCCTCTACAGAGAAATGGCACAGTGAACTTTACTATCCCCATAATGGACCTTAATCAGATGGATACAACATCTGCAACATCTCCATACATTCTCTCATTTGCAGTATGGGAATACGAAGTCATGCCAAACTACTGAACCAATTTAAAACAACACAGTGTTGTAGATCAGTAAAATGTGACATGATATAAGGTAAGTGAACGTTTTGCTTTCAAACTCAGACCATTAAGGTGCATTTATACTTGTAGCCAAGTTTCCTTGGTCTGGACCAAAGCAGAAAGTGTTGCCTTTTAGTCCTGGGACACTCAGTGTTCACACTAACATCGAAAAACAAAAGATGCAAACAAAAGTCATATGAGTCAAAAGTCATGAGTGACTGGGCAGATTTGATGATTTTATGTTGTATATTTGGTGACAATAACAGTGATAATATCCACTTTCTGAGTCATGCTGTTCTGTATCAGGGCTTGTTTACATCTACAGCAATAAACCATGACAGGCTGTGTGTTACCGCATAACAGGAAATATGTGTTACAGGGAAGCGCAATCCGTGTAACACACCACCTCAAGTGGCTTACCGCTTCTACAAAACAGAGAAACCCCTTCGGATTCTTATGTATTATCATAAATGTGTCCAGTTGCATGAGTCATATGATGTGTAGGATTTTAATTTTAATTTAAGTCGGGGTGTACTAGTGTGAAGGATGTGTTTGCTTTGTACAAAGCACCCACAAAGCACCACTCCAGATAAGAGTATCTGTGTGTTATATAGCCAAAACAGAGGAGCCTCTCAACCTCTCTGTACCTCAGCTGCCTCTCTACCTCACTGTACCTCACCTTCCTCTCTACCTCACTGTACCTCACCTGCCTCTCTAGCTCACTGTACCTCTCCTGCCTCTCTACCTCACTGTATCTCACCTGCCTCTCTAGCTCACTGTACCTCACCTGCCTCTCTACCTCACTGTACCTCACCTGCCTCTCTACCTCACTGTAACTCACCTGCCTCTCTACCTCACTGTATCTCACCTGCCTCTCTACCTCACTGTATCTCACCTGCCTCTCTAGCTCACTGTACCTCATATGCCTCCCTACCTCACTGTATCTCACCTGCCTCTCTACCTCACTGTACCTCTCCTGCCTCTCTACCTCACCGGCCTCTCTGTATCTCACCTGCCTCTCTACCTCACTGTACCTCACCTGCCTCTCTACCTCACCTGCCTCTCTGTATCTCATCTGTCTCTCTCTACCTCCCTGTACCTCACCTGCCTCTCTATCTCACTGTACCTCACCTGCCTCTCTACCTCACTGTATCTCACCTGCCTCTCTACCTCACTGTATCTCACCTGCCTCTCTACCTCACTATATCTCACCACCTCACTGTAGTTTTAATTATTTGACTTCATTGCAAGGGTCGACTGGGGGCTAATTTCACCACATGTTGTAAAACTTTGTATGTGTCAAATAAAGACTCTTGAATCATGAATCTTTAATGTTTTTATGAAAATATTTGGTTTAAAAATACATTCAGAGGCACCAACTTGCCACTTATGTTGTGTTTAAACTAATTTCAAGTATTTCAAAGTGATGCTGAATGGAGTGGTGAGCAGCTGGAGCTTATTATGTAAGCAACGTTTTCAATATTTTCCCTTACAGATCCTCCACTCAATACTTACAGAAGAGATCCTACATATCAAGTAGGTGAAAGCTTTTCAGCTGAAACAGAGCTGAACATTCTGGGCAGAAATGGAGTGAAGCAAAAAGGTTCTGAGGCAAATAAATGATAAATAAGCAAACTTTCAGCTTCCTCTCAATTCCACATGACCACAGCTACCTGAGCATGACACGGGCACTCGAGGCGCTCACGTGGCCGTGGGCAGAGCGAGCCCATGAGGCTGTTGGAGATCAGAGTGGACCTCTGTGAATGGTCCTTTTGTCCCCATGACATGCAGATCCATCTGTGCCAGTCCAGGCCACCCTGCTTCAAGAGAAGGGGGCACACTGTGGGTTTCTGCTCCCATCCCACTCACTGTATTTGAACTGTTTTTCCTCTCTCTCATTATATGTGGTCTGTGATGGCTTTCTAGCAAAAGCGAGCCAAAACTGCAGCACAAAGCCAGGCAGGCCAGAGGTACTCTCTTGCATGTTGAGAGAGTTTCCAGCGGAGGAGCCGGAGGAGAGCTGGTGCATTTCTGCCACAGCGAAGGCCCGAGCTTAGCAACAGCTTTGTCTCTGGCAAAATTATACCAGTAAGAAACTTTTTTTTTGCAATTTAAAGACGGGGAACAGAAGGTGCTGGAAACGTCCTCGCATTATTTACGGATGCTGAGTTATATAACGTGAGACAAAGGGCCTCTCTAATGAAGTTGAATACAGTCCAGGTTGACACAGGAAAACAAACCCAGAACCCAGTGCAAGACCTGCTTCAGCACTAAAGCAGCATTAAAAAACAACGTAAACAAGAAGGACGTTATCTTCACAGAGAGCCTCTTACTTCAGCAGAAGATTATGAGGACGAGTAACGTTGGCAAGGCGTCTTGTCGAGTCAGATCTAGGGTTTGTGGCCCGTGTGCCAGTGTGATTTGTTGAGTTTTGTGTATCTTAGCCATTGTTTCGGTTGAGGCTGGGGCTTTACTGCTGTGGTCTGGAAGATAAAAACCCAAACGACACGCTGGACACACTGCAGATGTGCAGTAAATTCAGTTGCACTGAAAATAGCCCAAAATGCATTAAACCATGAACAGGTTTTGTATGTGTGATGGTCTGTACAAAGACAAACAGCACGGCCTCATTTCTATATAAGTGTGGTCTTCAGAGTGGCATTAGAAAATAATATGTTTTGCTCCTTCTTTGGGGGGCAGCATTCTCTCTTCGGCTTTGATGTTTATCATGGCATGTTATTTGCGCTTTGGCTTTCCTGCATGACCTTCAACAGGAAATTAAAGAACAGGTACTCTGGAGAACTTGGAATGTAAGACTGACATGGAGGAAATCCAACAACATAAGAAGCATCAAAGTGCCCCAGCATGCTGGATCAAAGTTATAAAAGAAATCATTTTGGTTTCCCCTCATCAATGCGTCAACTTTAGAATCAGAATGAGAACATTTTATTGATCCTGGAGGAAATTGCTTATGTTATGATTGCACAGACACACAGAGACAAAAACATACAATATAAAGTCTAAAGAAATTGAGTAAAAACTGCAGAAACAACAAAAACTAATACGCAAATTCTGGGGTATGAATGCTATAGATAAATAGATAAGGGTCGGTCATAGAAACATATGTTAAAGAGACCCTGTGGCCTAAAACTAACATTTATTATTTTATTAGTCAGCTTATGTGGTATTATGTAGTGCAGCATGACACTGTGTTTTGTATTGTGATGTTGGCTTACTATAATTCAAATCATGCAAATACCTTATGAGGACAAATGTATTGGGACGCCTGACCATTACACTTACAGGGACTTTAATGACGTTGCATTCAAATGCATGGACTTCCACACTGAACTCCTCCAGCCATGTCTTTATGGAGCTGCTTTGTGCACTGGGAACAGAAAAGGTTCTTCCTCAACATACGCAGTTCTAGACAGGGGCCAGCGTTATGGCCCCTGCACTGAACAACCAATAATTTAAATATAATTTTTTAATCGTGACATGTGCTGGCTCGAAGAACGGAACTAAAGCTCCATGTGTTCTTGATCGACTGCTTAAAACGCTACACACATGCGCTATTATCTGGAACCTGAAGACCAGCAGCACGGATTGTAAGCTTCAGTCGTAAAAGCGAACAGCTGGAGCCCTATATGGCAAACTGCAACTGCAAAGAGGGGTGAAGGTAGAACTGTAATGAAAATAAATGAAAAGCTAAATATAAAATAAAATATATAAAATAAAATCTTGACCTGTTTTGCCATTATATGTGCCCCCTAAAAACACACTGGCCCCATCTCAGCCCCCTGGTCATTTTGGTCAAGAACCGCCACTGTTCCCCAAACCGTGTCCACAAAGTTGGAAGCATGGTCTTGTCCAAAAGATGTCTTGGTCTGCTGAAGCAATAAGATCCTTCACTGGAAGTAAGAGGTCTCGACCAAACCCTGAAAAACATTCACACATGATATTCGTAATAGTAACATTGACAATTTAGTCTCCCCCTGCATTAGCCATCTTTCAGAAAAAAGAAATTCAAACAGGATCAACTCCAAACCCATGACTGGAGTTCTTCAAAATGACACTCTAAATAGGTCATCAGGAGAGGTTTTTCATAGTCTTTAATCTGAGAGATCCCTCTCTAAAAAGATGCTGTGGCACCACAGTGGGAGGCGAGTAGACATGTTTACAACAATTGTAATTGTTTATTTTTAATTTTGGCTGTAGTCCTCCTTTAAAAACGTCACAAACAAGAATGAAATTATTACATATCCTTCTAGTGGTGGCAAGGAAAAGGATAACTTGGTCTTGGCTTAAACCTCTACCCACAGTCAATGGCGAGTGAGATTAAAAAAAGTATATTTAATGGAAATAATAACAGCCAAACTTCATTTGAAATTGGACTCATTTCTGGTTTTGTGGGCATCTGTCGTTTCTTACTTAAGGACAACTGGATTGAATATATGAATGGAACAGGGGTATTGGTGTACAGTAATCCCCAGCTTTTTGTTGTGCTTTGGTAAAAAAAAAAATGCCTGGTTTTATAGTGTAAACCCTAAATATGCCCCCAAATATGCTCCCAGAACACTTTATTTCATGTGAAACTCAGATTAATGCATTACACGTAGAGAAAATGTAAAGGTAAATAAATAATCAGAATCAGAAAACTATATTGTTTAAAAAAACATTAGCATTAAAATAAAAAAAACGGTTAGCATTAGCAGCATGCAACAAGCAAAAACAAACTCTCGAACACAAAAGAAATGCTGAAATAACTCTCTCTACCTACATGTTTAGACAGGGCACAGCTTACTAATACTAAATAAACTGAGATAAATGTTGGGGGGTCGTTTAAACACTAAAATACGAGGACAAGACACGGAGCAGTCATGCTACAGGCTGCAGTGGCTTCGTCTTCTTTTTATGGTGGTTTACAACTTTTCAGTGTATTACCGCCACCACTGAACTGGTGATGGTAATACAGTTCATTTCTCAGAAAAATATGTGTTAGACTGAGGGGTTATTGTATTTATTTAACTTTGTTTATTCATTTTTCTGTCTCCCCTTAATATCTTATTGAATGGAATGTTTGTTATGAAAAAACTACTTTGAAGAAAGGTATGCTGAGAAACAATGTTTGTTTTGTTGTAGTTTTTATTTTGTTTCCTTTTGTTTATTCTATGTAAAATACTATGTCTTAAAAGCTTGAGTAAATATTGTCTAAAAAATGTCACAAACAAGCATGAGGCGGAACATGAGGCGGGGAGAAGGAAAATACTCGTCTGGAAAGAAGCGATGGCCTCAGATTTCTTTAGTATGTATTAAATATAGACTTACCAATATTACACCTTACTGCTAGATGCTAAAGGAAGGAAATGTTACTTAGCTGTTATCATTAGTTGGTAATTATTGGGACACCGATATGAGAGATATGCCGAGAACACAGAGTATGAACACGAAATCAGGCTAATCAGTAACAAACCATTAACATCTACTGCCACTGCAGCTGAAAATCACCCTTTAATGTTCACAAAATATTTTACCCACTGTCCAATAAATATGTGGTGTAGGGTGTGTTTGGGTGAGTGTTTCAAATGACTTGTTGAGTATGTAGCACCAACGTGAGTTCGTGCTGAGTCAGAGAGGTGAGGCCTGATCATTAATGCAGCAAGACGCTGGACCTGCTGGGCGTGGAGCTCACTGCCGTGGTCTGGTACTAAAACATGCATTATCTTTGTAGAGAATTACACAGCGAGCAATATAAACACCATTCTATCTGTCTGTCTGTCTGTCCATCTGTCTATCTACCTGTCTGTCTGACTGTGTTTGTCTGTCTGTCTGTCTGTCTGTCTGATCATCTGTCTGTCTGTCTGTCTGTCTATTTGTGAGTCTGTCTGTGTGATCATCTGTCTGTCTGTCTGATCATCTGTCTGTCTGTCTGTCTGTCTATTTGTGAGTCTGTCTGTGTGATCATCTGTCTGTCTGTCTGATAATCTGTCTGTCTGTCTGTCTGTCTATTTGCCAGTCTTTCTGTCTGTTTGTTTATTTGCCAGTCTGTTTGTCTGTGTGTGTGTCTGTCTGTCTGTCTGTGTGTCTGTCTGTCTGTCTATTTGCCAGTCTGTCTGTGTATCTGTCTGTCTGTCTGTCTGATTGTCTGATCATTTGTCTGTTTGTCTGCCTGTCTGTCTGTCTGTCTGTCTGCCTGTCTATCCATCCATCCATCCATCCATCTATCTATCTATCAATAGATGTTGTTCTTGATTATTTCTTTTACAGTCACACTTACAGTCACAAGCCAAACTGTGGTGTTTAAATTCCATTTTCAGCTTGGTGTGAGTTAAATAAAACAGAGCAATACGAGGCAATTTAAATGCTCCAATAATTTTATGCTGTTTATTATGGTCAGTTTTCTTATTAGACATTCCAGTGTGTTTTTGGTGTGAACTAATTTCACCTGGTCTTCAACAAAACATCAAACAAATGTGAGTTTTACCTGTTTGTTAGGGATTTTAGGAGCTTAGATTTTTACATACACTGTATAGACAAAAGTATTGGGACACACCTGTTTTTCAGGGTTTGGGCTCCTTACTTCCAGTGAAGGTCAATCTTAATGCTTCAACAGACCAAGATATTCAGGATAGCACCATGCTTCCAACTCTGTGGTCCCAGTTTGAGGAAGAACCTTTTCTATTCCAGCATGACTGTGTCCCAGAGCACAAAGTGAGCTCCATAAATATATGGCTGGAGGAGTTCAGTGTGGAAGAACTTGACTGAGTCCTGACCTCAACCCCTATCCAGCACCTTTGGGATGAACTGGAACGGAGATTGTGATCCAGATCTTCTCGTCCAACATCAGTGTCTGACCTCATTAATGCTACAGAATGAATGAACACAAATTCCCACAGAAACTACAGAATCTTGTGGAAAGCCTTCCAAGAATAGTGGAAGCTGTTATAGCTGCAAAGGGGGGACCAACTCCATTTTAAAGTCTATGGATTTGAATGAAATGCCATTAAAGTCTCTGTTAGTGTAATGGTCAAGGATCCCACTCCTATATCCATATCTATATAGTGTCCTTTTAAGTGAGGCTCTTATGGAAGATTGTGCAAAGGTTACAGTAGACAAAGCATTCTGGTTCTTCACAAAATGCACACAGGCTGGGTGGCAACAGGCCTGGCATTATGGAGTTTGGTGGAGGACCAATACTTTTTCATCTAAACTGCTCCGTTCCCTCATTATCTGCAAGGTAACCAACCTTTCAATCCTCAGGAACTGTGTGGATTTTTGCTCAGACTTTTAAATTGACTTGACTTGGATTAGTTGTATGATTTAGTTATATTGTAATCATACATTGTTTATCGTGATTTGTTAATTCTTGAGAGTTTATCATTATTACCACATGCTTCCTCACTGCCAAAGTATATGGAAGAGGTTATCTGAAAGTAAGATGACATTTTAGTGTGTTTAAACTTGCCTCAAACTTAATCTCTCATGCCATTGATGAGCTAAAACTAAGGTTGCCCTAGTATCACCTCCATCATCACTGATAAGTAATGTGCCCCTGTCCTTTTTGTCCTTTGTGATCCTGCTGCTGCTCTAAAAACACTCAGAACATTCTGTTGCTTACAGGAGGAGAAGATTCCACAGAGGAACGCAGAGGCCTTGGGTAGATGCTGACAGCGGAGTCCATTGAGACTGTTCTGATACTGTACTGATACCATATCAACAGCTGCAGAGCTGCAGGGAAATGGATAGAAAAGTCTTGGCCTTGTTGGCAATGTATGAAATATCTTTTGTTTTTGCATCTATAGCACACACACACATACCCACACACACACACAGACAGAAAGGGATAATCGAATATTCTTGTTATTCATTTGTGTACATTTACTGTTTTATGGGCCAGATCCAATGAGGTTAGGCCTGAATCCTTGAATTAAAGGTGCATTTCTTGTCACAGTGACCCAGCATGATGCCCCATGTCACTATAAAATTGCTAAAGAAGGACCTCTGCTGGAAGCAAACCATCTTTGTCATGACTTGGATAGCAAATTGCAAAGGAATTTCACCCAAAGGGATTTTTTTCCCATTCTGAATTCAGTAATCAGAATTTTTGGTTACCATGAAACCCTCTGGAATGATGTAGAACAGAAGAATCAGAGGATATTCATTGTGACTTCAAGTGACATATAAACACATAAACAAAAAAACGCCATGAAAAAATGGATGTCACTTAAAAAAAATTAAATAAAATTGATCACTTCTGGCGCTCATTGGCTTCTGGTGATGAGTTGTTAATGAGCTTCTGTTAATCTTGCAAGATACATACACACACATATACACACATATATATATATATACATAAGATGTGTGCACGCTCCCATGTTCTCGCCACATGTTAAATTAAAGACTCACCCTGTATGACCTTTGGAAGGAGAGTCAGTATTATTGAACTGACTTCAAATGGACTTGTAGCCACAGCTTATTCCAATTTAAGCCAGATATTGTTTAATATAATTAAAACCACATTGCTGTTATTTTGAATATCAATATGAACGCGCAACCTGCTGCTCCAGAAAAGAAAAAGGGTTCTGACCCCCGCTCCTCTCTCTCACCAGATAGCCGTCCATCGCTTGAGAAGCGTGACATTTCGTTGACTTAATGGTTCAGAGGATGTAATCATCACCAAACACTGTTGAAGCGCCAGTGGTCCATGTGTGTGAACGACGTTCAAAGGCGCTTCTCAACAACACCGTGACTTTCTCATAACATTTTAGACTTGTTTTCTCTTCGACTTCCCACACAAGCTGCTCTGCTTTTCTCAACATCATGGTTACTATAATAAGTGGGGTGTGTGTGGTGGGAGAGAGAGAGAGAGAAAGAGAGAGACAGACAGACAGACAGACAGACATATTTGGTCAGACTGCATTTAACAGTCATTACAGTCTCAGGAGAACTATCTAAATTGCACCAACACTGCATTGTCCCCTGTGAATAGGTATAAACGAGGTAGGCCATTCAAAGCTATTGTACAAAACATTACTTTACAGTAGAGCCTTGTACTTGTGACATGCTGTAAAACCTGGAATTTAGTGTGAGCCCACACAACCATGTGTGGGGTTCCTCCACCGTGCAAAATTACAAGTTAAATACATTATATCCTTTAAGGATGCAGCCAGTGCATAATTAACATTCCCCAGCTGTTTACAGTCAATTATTGAACTTGGCGGTTCTTTCCCTCCGAGCTGGTGATTATGCTGGAGCTCGACTACTAATAAAGAAATCCCTCCAAACATCTCATATCTCCTCTAGAGTCAGCAGACCCAGATATACTCAATCAACTGAACATCCACACAGAGAACTGAAGACCAGCTGACCCCAGTGAGCACAATACAGATTGATGTGGATACTGAAGGACAGTCAAAAGCACACCAAAAGTTTTTTACCACTTATACATTTATTTCATAAACTGCAGATTTGTATTCTTGTTAAACTGGAAAGTTGTTTAGTGAACAACTCTAAATGAAAATATGCTTGAGTCTAACTCCTATTAACTGGTTGTTGGTCAAATTCTATATGCATTTTAAATGCACTCGTTACTGTTTCAGCACTTAATATCTCTTTAAATATCTCATCTGATATAAACACTTACAATATAAACACTCATATGATTATCCACATAATTATAATTATAATATGGGTCAGTAATGATAAATAAAATGACATTTTCTGGTTAATAACAAAACTGAAACGGTAAAATACTGTAAATGTATTTGTTAGCAAAGACTAAACAGTGTTTGTTTAGTGATTATTAAGTGAGTAACATGAAAATGTAGGAAATGTCAGTGTGTACAAAACTTACTGTACATAAGCCTTTTAAGACTACTGACATAGACCTACATAACTGGTTTAATGGTTTATTATACACGTATTAGAGGTTTATGGTACAAATGCTAACAAATGTCAGTTGTTATAATTCATTCATTCAAGCCTTTTTAAATATTTATGAAGATTTTTCTCATTAAAAGTTACTGTAAGGGTCATGTAGCCTTACTGAAGGATAGTGTTTTTTAAAACTAGTACAATTTGAATAAAATAAAACAGAATACGATTAAAGAATTAAAAGAATGCATAAAAGAAAATTGAAAGTGTGGCAGAAGTGCAAATATTTCAAAGAAGTTTTATGAGATTAGCAAGAAGACACATACATACAAGACAACTGACAGAAACCCAACACTTAAAAGGTCTTTATTTCAACAAGTGCTAGTTGTCATAACACTTGCTATGGTGATATGACAAAGAAAAATGTTGATATGAAAAAAATAAATGTTTATGAAGGTTTTACTAATGTAACCTCCTGAGTGTTGCTTTCAGGTGAATGCGACTGAGGATGCAAAGGGATGAACGGACACTGAATTGCCATTTTACAGCAACAGCTGCTTCATTCATTGCCAAAAATACAGCAGGCCCTTTAAATTCTTGATAAGATTTAAATTAATCTCCAGCCTGTGGTATGTAGGCTCGTGACACAATCAAGACAAGAATTACTGCATCTATCCAAGCAGCTGCTGGGTTTGGGAGTAAATGCTAAATATGGCTGTGACTGCATAGAACTGTACAGTCATCAGTGAAACAGCATCGGAACTAGAGGCATGGTGATGTGTTGCAAATGCATTTTGGTGACCTTCAGTTGACTTCATGGCATGCAGTGCTCAAAACAAAGAGATGTGGTACAAAAAAAAACCCTAAATAAAGCCAGTGTAAATTCTCCCACTGCTTCGCCACATGAATATACAGACTTGCTTGCCAGTGTTTACAATTTGATAAGTGCCCCCAAGTTAAAGGCCCTTGCGCATATCTGCTGGCTGGTTTAAAACAAGCAAACCGCTGTCCTACCACACACAAAGCTAAACAGGGATTCAGCACTACTTTGGCCAGGAACATGCAATTACTTGTAGTTTTCTGATCCGGGCGCTTCCCGTTTTACACGTTTTCTTTGAGAGCCGCTCCAGAGGGATAACCACATGTCGCAAAGCGAGCGTCTTAAACGAGGTCGGAGAGATGCGGTATGGAAGATTAACATTCCTCTCAGATCATTCTGGTCGCCATAAACGGGTTCCAGTGTAGGTAGGCCATCTTGTATCATGTCAAGATTTACATGACGGCAGTAAGACACTGTATTTAAATATATTCTAAATAGAATATCCCACAAAGTTCACAAGCAGCCTCAAAACATGATGCGGAAGGTATAATCTTCCCATAGGCTGCAAGATGTGTATCAAGACTCCACCTTTTAAACCACATTTGACTTAGAAATAGGAAGTCAGAGCTTGGAAAACCTCCACACATTCAGACTATGACACTGGAAACTCTGTGGACATATTTTTAAATGCAAATATTCTTTGCTACAAGCTAGCTGGTTGGTATTAGGCATATGACTGATCATTTTAAAGGCCCCATTTTATATATCATTTCTAATTTTTCCTCCCTTGGGTCCACTTTTTGAAGTTTATATTGTTTATGTACCAAAAAAAAAATCTAATTTTACAAGCAGATTTTCCAACATCTCGATAACTGATAGAGTTAAAAAGGCTGTTGTTAGGTCTAGTTCAAAAGAGAAGTCAGGACTGAAGCACAGGGTCTAAACTGGTGTCGTCTGAATTGGTAGATATAGGTAAATGAGTTGGTTTTTGTGACATCACAAAATTCAAAGCAGGCTCTTTCTGAAGCTCACTTTCTAGAAATATTTAACAGTGTTTACATGCCACATCAGACACTTTCATGTTAAAAAAAAGCAAGGAAAATGTGTTTTTCCATGATATGGGCCCTATAAAACATCAAAGAAGGGCACACTGTGTAACGCCACTAGAGGCCACCATTGGACTGATTGTAGGGGGGCTTTTTTTAAAACTGGGTTTGGTCTCATCCCAGGTCAGCATTAAGAATAAGGGTTCTCAGCCAGCCAGGGATCAATCTATAATTATGTTCAAGTGTTTGAGTTAATGCATTAGTATACATTTTTGTTTACCCTCACTCTATCCTCAGATTTGTGTTTGTTCAGGTTCCTCCTGCATTTGTGTTTTGGCCATCGTGCTGCTTTACTTTGTATTTAGAAATAAAGAAAAGAGAAATGGAAGTCTGCGCCTGCGCCTCCTTCCTGGAGGAGCAAAACCAGGATGTAACACACTGCATGTATGTTGAAACATAAAAAGGGCTCTTTTCAGTTGTAATGTTACATCATATATTCAGTCATTGTTTTTGCAAAATAAAGTGCCTTCCAGGGTTAAAAGGTGTCTAAAACCAAATATCATAGCATGCCAAAAAAGCAAAGATTGTGATAAATCTGTTCTGCTGTTAACAAGTGGGTTTTTTTTTTTCTTATAAACAGTCATTCCCGGGGTTAGTAGCAATCAAATGACCGACTGTAGGTTGACGAGGTGGATATAAGTAAAGGCACTGAATTTCATAACAACATTAATAAGGGACTCTTAGCCTCTGGATGGTGACCTGGGTGGTAAATGGAACATTTTTAAACAATGCATTTTTATACATCAACAGTATTTATTGACCAGTTTTTTAGGGGTGTTTTGTAATATGGGCCCTTTAAAGCAGCAAAGAGGTGCATACTGCATGTATGTTGAGACTTATTTATTCATTTATTCAGCTAGTCACTGTTTTTGAGAAGTGCCTTCCAGGGTTTTAAAGAGCCTAAAACCAAACATCACAGGACATGACAGTGGTAAACAAATGAGCAAAGAGTTCATGGTAAACAAATGACCAACTGTAGATTGAATAGATGGATTTATGTAAATGGTTGGATTCTAGATGGTTGTTTTATGTAAAAAGCAAGGACAATCCAATTTTTCTGTGATATGGGCCCTTTAAAGGAACAACGAATTGCCCACTGTGTTCAAGTTGGGAACTAATAAGAGCTTCATGTTGCAATTTATTCAATCAACCTTCCTAGTGCCTGCTAAAAGATAGTGCTTTCTCAAAGATAGAACTTTCTCATTCATATAAAAATAGCAGCTCCAGAAAAGATTAGACCACACAGATGCCGTGTTCGCCCCCAAAAACATGTTAACTAGAACCACTTTTAGGAGCGTTCATGGAACAAAACGCTACTATAAATGACAGGAGATTCTGTGTCACTTGAGGAAGACTGTTCTGGCTTGGTGGGGGGGGTGGGGGGGGGGGGGTGTTTGCTCAAAGTAGTTTCTCTGCTATCGGATATGGGTTGCATTTGTCATCTGGAAAACATAATGCGTTTGAAATCACCAACAAAGCAAGAATGCAGCAGCAATGAAGGGCCCCATTGATCACAGCAAGATCAACATGAAGCATTTCATTACTCAATTGTGGCAGATGAAAGAGTCGTATGGGACTCAAAAAGAGGCTTCCGCCCAGCATGGGCCAGATAGAGAGGGTTTATCTCCTCTTTATCCCACCAAGAACGTCCTTTCAGCCGCCGCCCCCTGGTTCCTCAAGGAGATGCATTCAATAATACATCACTCATTCACTTTGTGTCTGATTCTGAGAGCTTTTTATAAAGCTCAGATATATCACTGCCCTATAGCTTAAAATCTGATGTTTAATTAAAATACTTAATCGCAAAAATTGAATAGGGAGCATCAGTGGCTATAATCATATATTAATATAATTATAGCCACTGATATGTATAGTATAAATGTTTAATGTCAAAAATCCCAGTTACTGATTACTTTTATTTTGTAGAAGTGAAGTGGTTATACAGTTTTAAGAGAACTACAAAATAACAACACAGTTACACAGAGACTTACATTCATTACATTAACATCTGGTTTATTTTTTAACAAATTACTCTTGATGACAGATGCAGTAAGTCTGAGTGGATAGTGCAACACAGATGCTGTAATTATGATACAGATATATATACGGTTAAGGTCCTGGCCTAATATGTATAGATGTTTAATGTCAAATGTAGCTGTAATGCTACACTGATGTCACAGATACATAATGACTTACATTCATTACATTTACATTTGGTTTATTTTTTTTATTAAAGGAATTACAGTAAAATAACAATGATGATGATTTGATGAACATGAGCAGCTGTAATGCTGTGTTTAAGATACATATGTATTTGAAATCAAAAGTCAGTACAAAAGTGTATGGTAAAGTATAGATGTACTGTATAGTATAGATGTTTAATGTTAAATGCTGCAGTGATTGATCTGAGATCAGTGGGAACACAGGACCCAGGCCTAAGGATGATTATAGACCAGTGGTTCCCAACCTTTTTTCGTTGAACGCCCCCTTGCCTGTGTCCAAGACAAGCCAGGCCCCACATCCCCAACCCCAACTCCTACCCGCATAGACCCACAGAAAGAATAAAGTGATTAATTACTTTTATTTGCAAAAAAACTGTTTTTGTTTATACTCTTATACACACACACACACACACACAACTCACATAAGGAATAAATATAGACTTTCAGAGATGTATTAGCACCTAGGCCTATTCATACATTAAACCGGGGAAGCCTGTTGATTTTTTCATGCACATCATGTCAACACCTGTTATTAATTACTATAATATAGTGGTGGGCATAGGTAATTTTTTTTTGTATCGAGATTAATCTCACTGTAATCTTGGAATTAATCTAGATTAATATAGATTAAAATGGCTCATTTGAATTCTGCCGAAGGTCTGAAGCCCCCCCCGCCCCAAAATGATCCCAAGTCACCCTAAATATATAGTCATTATTCTACTATTTTTTAATTAAATATTCAAACATTTCATACAAGATATCACTGAGCGCAGATACACACTTTACAAATAGAAACAAGACTATGAATTGAA
>JBBJLR010000160.1:947083-964736 GCA_037577145.1 Brachypetersius gabonensis
TCGGTGCTGGTTTTAGGGAACCGGCACCAGTTTTTTGTCTGTGGAAAAGCGCGGCACCGGTTCCAAAATTGGGAACCTGCACGGAACCGGCACGGGAACCAGTGCAGTGGGAAAGGGGTAATAGTTAATTCAGCCCTGGTTCTTATACACCATGGGCTTGCGTGGAAAGACCTGGGTGTTGATTAGTGGGGCAACAAATAATAACTGTGCTTTTCTCAAATATCTCATGCAGTAAGCGCTAAATTAAAGTGGCTCTACAGCAGGGGTCAGTAATTCCATTACTAAAGGCCTGGTGATTATTCAGCTCAAACAGGCCTGTTAATCTACTGATGAGTCGGATCAGGGGAGTTTGAGGAGGAAAACTGCCCAAATCTCTTGGTTCCTGCTTTACAGATTGTGGCCTACTACTGTCCTGGGCTTTTTGTCTCTGTTCAGGCTTTTCCTGGAAATGGTTTAAGTTGCAGTTTTCTGTTACTATAATTTTTTTTCTTACATTGGTGGGGGTGCTGATTTATTTCTGTACAGATTTTGTCTAATTAATACAGAAACACTGGTTGTTTAGTCATTCTGAGCTCTTCCTATTAGTCTGCAGTCAGCGGGATCAACGGCCTGAAGACCAACTCCGACGTTTCTGATGATGTCATGATATGTGACGTCACTGATGCTGAAGTGACTGTAGACTCCTCGAGAACGGCCGATGAAGGGTAAGTCGGTTGGATCCATTTTTGAAGGTCAGGGTGGCTTTCTGCGCAAGAAAGCTAAATTGAGCTTTTTGTTAGACAGTAATACACTGTAATAACAGTGAAGAATCAACCACAAAAACATTAGAATTTTAAATAGATTTATTTCAGAGGAAACAGCATCATCATTCCCTTTCAGATGTTACATTGGCACCTGTAAGAGAACAAACTGTCTGGTTTATTTTTGGTCTAGTTATAATATACAGAATATTCTTATGTACTTCATCAGTGCACAAGTACAATTTAAATAAAACTGATGTTTGCACTTTAAAAACAATTGTAGTCTATCTGTAAGTCATTTGTTTTGTCCATATATGTATTCCTTTAGCGACATTGAAATAGTCGAGGTAAACGATGAATCCAGCTCAAAGACGGAGAAGTCGGGCACAAATCTGTCTCCAGATTCCACCGTTCAAGAGGAAGAAGAACCACCCAAAAACACTGTTAACATCCAGCCATTCAGCGGCATCCTGCGGTTAAATCATTCCTCAGCCCTGAGTCAAGAGGACCCCGTCAAGATGATGGACTCCATCCTTAACGAAAGTGAGACCATTTCACAAAACATCAGCCTTTTGGGCAAGTAAGTAGCTTCAGTTATTCAGTAGAAATAAATATTAAATGGATGTTAAGTGTCAGATAGAGGGGTATAAACCCATTGATATGCAGTGGGTTGTAGATCAGTGGGTCCGTGTTCTCTGGAGTGATGGAGTCCTGTCCAGTACCTCTGGGATGAGTTGGAGTCAAGTTTGCGATCCACAATTAATCATCAGTGCCTGATCTAAGCAACGTTCTTGTGGCTGAATGCAGTCAAACATCTACAGAAATGTTCCTATGTCTAGTGTAAAGCTCTCCCAGAGGGGTAGAAGCTTTTACTGCAGGAAGCGGGAGATGAACTCCCTATTAAAAAGCTGTATTAGCCTCTCACATCTCTTTCCACAGCATTAGCATTGTTACCTTAAGTTTTCTTTCAGAAAAAAAAGAAATAATTAGCATATATAGTTTACACGTCTTGACAATATGGGAATGTTTTTTCAGTTACACGTTCACCAATAAGGCAATAAGCTTTAAAAAAAAAAAATTATAAATAAAGAGAGAACCCTTTATTAGTACCACGGGTGGGGAAATTTGTATTGTTGTCACAACAGCAAAGTGGAGAGTACATGAGAAAAAAAAAAAGCATAACCCATACAAGTAAGGGTGTGTTTGTATATTTGTATATATAGGGGGGTTGGGGTCTATGTCTCCTGTGTGGTTTAATTTGGACAGTTTTTTACCATTTTACCACTTGGATAATTCTAGATGGTCTCCTCATGCAGCCTGATTGATTTGTGCATTATCTGGAGTACTTCTAAAAAAAGATGCTCTTTCAAACAGGCTTGAGCTGATGGATTATCTGGACAGTATTGACTGCAGTCTGGAAGACTTCCAAGCCTTACTGTATGGAAAACACTTCAGCATCGACCCAAACATTCTGGAGGTATGTGTCCGATCTGTCACCGTCTTGCATATGGCCTTACATTTTCTGTTCTAATATTATAGACGTGTCTCTTTGTTCATTTGTATTTAGCTTAGATTCACCGTTTCCTGTAGATATTTCACAGGAATTTCTATAGATATTTCCTGTAGATATTTTGATGCTGCTTGTTTTTTTCCAGCAGGCATGTTTTAACAAACTCTGGAGTCGTTCTGTGTGGAAAGACATATATTTTAAATAATGTACCAAAACAGTATTCAAGAACTTTGCCATGTTTTGATTATTGTTTTTTTTTTTTTTTACAACAGGAAACCAGCTCAAGTGCAAAAGAAAAACTTCCCACAACAAACAAGACTGAAAATGACCGCACAGGTAAATGTTACACATTATTCATTCAAGTAAAGACCCTCAATGACCCAAACATTTTTGCAGCTACTCTCAGTCCTTTAGTGTAGAGCAGATAACAGAGATGTTCACAAGTCATTTTTACCAAGTCGAGCCTCAAGTCTTTGTGTGGCAATGTTTTTTGAGCTGTAAATGTTGAGCTCTAAATGTTTAGAAGATATGCTAATTAGCCAAGCCCCGTGATTACAATTGGCTGTTGCTTAGCAGGGGATGGGACCTGCGTACTGTGATATGTCCTCACCAACATGGAGGATTTGCCTTAAATGATCTTAAATTTAAATATTAAATATGAAAAATATATCTCACACTCTAAATGTGAAACTCCACAGTTAGATTGGGTTCGATGACCCCTTTCCAACGACCCCTCGAAAATTAGCTGAAAACCATTCACCTTGGACAAAAGTAATGGGACACTGGGGCAAGGTGAACGGTTTTGGATTGTTGGAAAGAGTGCGAGATATGAATAAATAGTTCCATTAAATTAATATGGTTTACGAGTTATGACTCATGAGTCACAGCTTCCGAGTCTGAGTCAAGTCTCGAGTCGTTGAGGGAAGTCTAAAGTCAAGTTACAAGTCTTTGTGCGACTCGAGTCCCCATTTCTGGTAATGATTGTTAAATTAAGTTTAAAAAAAAGACATTAAATGTAGTTAAAATATACACTTGAACTATTTTGATGAAGAATACTTGACTTATATTAGGTACATGTGTCTGTTGGGCTATTTTCATGCATCACTGTTATGAAAGGTGTAGAATGTCCTTTTTATTTCACCTCTGTGACAGTAGGATGAAGAAAGTAATATAGGCTACATTAACGTGCTCTTTTGGCTGAGTACAGTCAAATATTTACAGAAATGTTTCAGTGCCTAAAGTAAAGCCTTTCGAAAAGAGTAGAGGCTTTTACTGTGGCAAACAGGGACAAACCCCTTGTTAATACTCTTTATTTTTGTAAGAATTGTTGGATGAATGAGTATCATCGTTTAAGTAATTTGTAGTTGACTCACTTCTCATCTCTCCCCATGTTACTATTGATATTATCCATGTACTAGTCAGATTTTCCAATCATACTAAACCAGTCTGTAACACTAACCCTGAGACAAATGACCCTTAACAGTGGATCAGAGTTGCATCAGGAATAATTGAGGCAGAGCTAATCTAGCTGGTGACCTGGTGGTTAGGGAATTTCCTCCCCGGGAGCTGCGTCACTTGTTGAATGGGTTAAATGGGGTGGTGGTGGCCTAAGTGGGTAAGACACTTGCCGCTGGACCAAGAGGTCATGGGCTGGAATCCTACCTTCAGCACACCACCACTGGGTTCCTGAGCAAGCCCCTTAACCCCAAGTTGCTCCAGGGAGACTGCCCCCTGTAGTTAAGGATAAGAGTAGGATACGAGCGTCTGCTAAACGCTGTAAACGTAAATGCAGAGAAAAATGTGTGCTGTGGTGTGTTCACACCGCTTTAAATCAGGTCCAAAGCGGGTCTGTCAGATTAGACTGGGACATAAGAGTAGGGGGAAATAGTTATTTCACAGTCTGTTGCTCTCCAGTACTCACAATAATTTTACATATGATGCTCCTTTTAGACAAACAGCTGATTCAGTACACCAGCTGCCCCCTGCTGGCCTTTCTGGATGGCTGCAGCCCCCTGCCTTCAGCCCCCGAGCCCCAGCCTGAAGACCTGAAGCAGAACAGCGAGGAGGTCCTAGACCTGCTGGCCACCAGCCTTGAGACGGAAAAGCCCCGCAGCACAATGATCCGGCTGGAGCCCCTGACGGAGGCTGAGGCGAGCGAGGAGACGCTGTTCTACCTGTGTGAACTGGACTCAGACCAGCCCCAGCTGGAGCTCTGATCACGACAGGCCGTCAAAATGACCTGAACAATTTTTTGTACATAACCATCAAAACGATGATCTATTTATTTGACTGAATTTCTTTGGTACATTGCTGGTCAAGTTGACTTTCTGTCTGCCTCCTGTTACTGTACACTGTCCGTGTCTCATTTCAGCTCGTTAGCGAGACATTGTGGCTGCAGTTATGTAGCGAGTTTGCTGTGTCAGATTTTTTTTATTTGTTTATTTCCATTTTTTATATTTAATTCTGTGAGAGCGAGACTTGTGGGTAACGGTCCTGTAAGTGCCTGCATTCAGATCTCTGTACATACAGTTCTCTATCGAGTTCTCTATCATTAGGTCCATACTGTTCCTCAAATAGTGATCTGGCTTTCATGTAAGCTTCATCATTGTCTTGGGAATTACATTAAAGAGGTTGAACAAGATTGGATCCTTGTTTGCCTGCCTGCCTGATACAAACACACACACACACACATGGACTGCACACCATGTCCTTTGTTAATCGTTATTGTATTAGTATGGTTTTGGCTTCTACAGTTTAAAATTCATGTCCTGAAAAAAAGAGGCTTTAAATAAGTTAATTTTTTTTTTAAGTCAATATTAATTATATTTACTTGTTTCCATATTTAAAGTGTATTTTCTCCAAACAACCTACAGCCCATTGCTGGGATTTTCACACATCACTTTTAAAAATAAACATCACCCAACCCTGACTCCTAAGGCAAAGACTTGCATCATTTAAGTGTTATTTTAGGTAAAGTTTTGTGCTTCGAGTTGTCATTTAGTGCAGTTTATATTTTTTAAACCTAGAACTACTTGATTTTTGGTCAAAAATTGGTGTTAGAATGACCTCTTGACTTCCAGAGTCTCCTCGACACTCCTGTTGAAGAGCGAGGAGAAGCTGATTTGATGGCCACTTCAAAACCCCTGAGGTCTGTGTTTGGAAAAGAATTCTCATTGGAGAGTTCAGCTGATTTGGAGGTTCTGGCTGTGGATCCCACTGGTCTGCTGGCTTTGGGGTCACCATACTGAGACAACGTTGCACTTACCTGGATTATATAGAGCATTTACCCCTGTCTCATCAACAGCTGGAGCTCCCTGGTGTGACTGATGAGTGAGGAGCTTTAGCTGTTGATGGTAAATGCCCAATATAATGCACTTTCTCCCAAGTCTGTAGAACCTGCAGACTGTGTTCGGCCCATCCTCAGATGAGGCAGGGCCAAAATTCAACAGTCTGAGCTTAAATTATTGTAGTCACTGTCCTGACCCCCAGAAAGAGGACAATCCACTCCAGAAGACCAGCTGTATTCTGAGTTATGGGCAGCATTCTATAAAAAGTGCATTAACAGTCATTTTAAGAACAGTGATGTGTTGCCTTCAGCCTGTTTGTGAAGTCTTCAAAATTGTGTTCCTACACTATAAGGACAAAAGACATGTTTATTAAGACAAACATTTTTTTAGGGGTCTGGGCTAGGCCCCTTACTTCTAGTAAAGGACAATCTTAATACTTAAGCAGACCAAGACATATTGGACAATGGCATGTGGACCCAGTTTGGGGAAGAACCTTTTCTATTCCAGCATGACTGTGTCCCGGTGCACAAAGAGAGCTCCATAAATACATGGCTGGAGGAGTTGAGTGTGGAAGAACTTGACTGGCCACACAGAGCCCTGACCTCAACCCCATCCAGCACCTTTGGGATGAACTGGAACGGAGATTGTGATCCAGACCTTCTCGTCCAACATCAGTGTCTGACCTCATAAATGCTACAGAATGAATGAACACAAATTCCCACAGAAACTCCAGAATCTTGTGGAAAGCCTTCCAAGAAGAGTGGAAGCTGTTAGAGCTGCAAAGGGGGACAAACTCCACATTAACGTCTGGATTTGAATGCGGTGTCATTCAAGTCCCTGTTGGTGTAATGGTGAGGTGTCCCATACTTCTGTCCATACTATTTAATCTTCCTCCACCACTTTGACACAAATATCAACACAATGTGGGCCAGTAGTGTGACATTGCCTTCAATATATTAAGCATTGCAACGTGTGCCACTATAACAATTATAATGCAACTCGGTTGTGCATCAGTACCTTTGTAAGCCAGCGTCACCAGTGCATTTGTACCTGTTTGATGCTGTAATAATGACCAATTTACAGACAGTGGTGGGGTTTTGAACCTTTAATGATTAAGACGATATAGTTTACAATGCACTTGTCAAAAAAAACAAACACAGCAGCATCAATGCCTATTACATCAACAGCAACTACTAGACAAGGAACGTCTGCAGGCTGGTAATATACTTTACATGGCATGAATGGGAAAGAAAACTACAGATTCCAAATCATAATACGTCAGATCTTAACGTCGTTAGATAAGAAAAGGATCAGTGCAAAACGTTTCAACACAAGAATTCAAACGGCAAAAAAAACTCAACTAACCTGTGCAAGTTGCAAAAAGGGTTAGCACTGTGGCATTTTACAGTCCTAACTAAAGGCCTGACCGAGTAAATCTTAACATGCACAAAACCAGAAACACAAGCAGCAACACTGACAGGGAGACGAGGTCGGCTATCCATCCACTAAAACAGCATGAATTTACCACTAACATGAGTCTCGCAGCTTCACGAATCATTTAAATGTCATGTTTTATGGTCATTCTTAGGCAGGAAAAGCACAGAACAATCTAAACCTCTACTTAGTAATGATTCTTTTTTCATGCTAAAGCAGCAATACTGAATTATGCCCACTCTACATGAATTCCGCAATAAAAATCATATACAGGCTTGCTGTACCTTCACAACAGAACTTATGGCGGACGTTAACAATACAGATCAGCTTATTCATAATGACTTTACATTTTTTTTCCATGGATACGCTGGTTGGCTCCCTCCTGATCGTTCTTTGGGATGTTCATGTGAACAAAATCCCACCTCAGGTCCTCGAATCAAACTAATTGTTCTGATCTTTCTTTTGTTTTTGTTTTTTATAACACTACAAATAAATATTACTACTGAACATGCAATAGTTAAAACAAACTGGAGGGCTGACCACAGGGGAATGCACTGACGTCAGGTATTTACAAATACGACTTTGCTTACCAATCCTATACAGATGGATATTCACAATAATGATGGCAAGGTTCACGCTGGGCTTCCCTCGAGCTGGGGCATCAGTCGAAGTCACGGTTGGTGAGGACCAGCGGGGCCACCAGGGTCCACACGTACAGGGAGATGCAGATCCAGCTGGATGAAATCTTCACCCACACAGACGGCCACTTGCTGGTCATCATCTCGTAATTGGAGTCAGGGCTGAAAATATAAGGAAAATCACATATTGACTAGAAACCAGGATATCTCATATTTACAAATGTACAAATAAATGTTTATGGGTAACAGGCTTGCGCGATTAGTCAACAATTAGTCAGATAAATGATGTCCAATAAGGCATGTCCAGCACATAACTGTCAGGTCTAGTGGGCGTGTTAAGAACTGAAATACCAAAATAACCCACAGTTCCCCAGGACTGTGAATTTCCACCCTGATCTATAAAGTTTAAATGGCACATTCCTTCCAAAAGAAATTCGTTTTGACGGGGTGACAGATTTGATAGGTTTACCTTTGCAAAAGTTGTGACAGTAAAACATCCAAGACTGAAATGTCCACTAATTTAAAATTTGTTATTTCATACATGTGCTCTGATACAATATATGTCCAAAAATATTGAGACACGACTAACACTAACTCCTGACACAGGTGTACAACTGAGGCATTTACTATAAAGCCTTGCAGCCGAGCTTCAGTACCAGCACAGTACAGTTTAGAACCTGATACAACTTCAGTACCAGCACAATACAGTTCAGGTACAGCACGAGTCCTGTATACCCCTGGAAAAGTGTCTTAAGATACAAAAGAAATGTGCAGCAATTACTGTTGCTACAATAGTGCAAATGTCTATAATCCATATATATATTAGGGCTGGGAAAGTTAACGCGTTATCTCGTTAACGCATTATTTACTTAACGCTGACAATTATTTTATCGCGCGTTAACACAGGTTTTTAAAATCCTTTTATTTTGAAAGTCGGTGCTTTCACCGTTGTAACGCGAGCAGCGGCGGACTGGGACTTTCTTTACCAGGTTGGGTTTTCGCATCTTGGACGCATCTTGGGCCTTTTTGTAATGGGACATCTGACCCCCGCAAAAACCAGCCGACACGTGCGGCGCTCCCATTACTTTTGTTCATATCAGACGCCTGATCATTACACCAAATGTGACGTTAATACTGGTTCCGCCCACACGCTCTGCAGCTGCTATAATGGCTACCCCATGCTCTGGGAACTTGTTTTTCAATAACAAGCTAGATAAAACGCGAATGCCCTGCAGTGGCAAATAGCTTTGGTTTTATATTTGATTACATTAATGTTTTTACAGACATATTTGGACTTCAGCTGTGTGACTGTGTTAAAGAGAACCCTGCGAATAAAAAAAATTCCCGTATTTGTTTACAGTCTTTTTTTACAGTGTAATTCCACTTTTGCCGTTAATAAAGATAAATCTGCATACAGCAAACATATTTGTCTACTCCTATGTTGATAAGAGTATTAAAAACAGTATATTTAGTACAGACTTAAGGTGTGATTAATCGCGAGTTAACTGTGGCAAACATGAGATTAATCGCGATTCAATATTTTTTTTACTGACAGCCCTATATATATATATATATATATATTCGTATATATATAATTTATAAATTACAATGTTTTGATATGGCATCAGACATACCTGTACCAGTTGGTCAAAGTCATCATGATGTAAAGAGAGGCCAGGAAGAGCATGAAGTGGAAGAAAGAGTAGCTGTATGTGACGCCGTCCTTCTCATTGTCAACAGCGCGGTTGGAATGGTCTCCCTCATCAAAATTCTCTGGAGCGGAGCCTTCCTCGATCAGAGCGGACTCGTCGCTGGTCAGGGTGAGTTTGTTCACTTGGTTGTTGTTGGAGTTGCGGATGCTGGAAAGACAAGACTGATCACCAAAAGTGGAATAAAATGGAATATAGTGGAAATACAATATTGTAATAGAAATATAATGCGTAGCCATATTTTAATGCATTATAATTCAACTACTCTCATTCTGGAATGTTATATTCCCCAATGATGTGAATTATCCCTGTTTTAGTCCCATTCGTCAACTGCACCTAATAAATCAAACCTTCATTTGACATTTCATGGTGTGTTCATTTGTCTCTAAACACAAAACTGTCAAAAGCCTTCAGAATCCTTACCTCGAGTATAAAACACACATCAGGAAAAGGATTAAGCCCACAATGCCCTGAGCGTCCCACCATTGGACCACTTGGTCTTTGCCAGTGGGGCTGGTGCTATTCAGACCAATAATGCCCAGCAGACTGGGGTTGCATTTACGGTCTGGAAAATAAAATAAACAGCAAGTCACATTTATTCTGTGTTCATATTGTCATGAATTACTATAATTTAACCCTTGAGAACATGAGTGCCAGGGAATCGTGAAGCTGCAACAAATGTCAAATTTTCGTCATACAGCCAAACAGCTGTCAGACATCATGCTGAGCTTTGCTTGGTGTTCCTGTGTCACGTAGAGTTATTTGAATTTTTTTAAAAATGTGCTACTGAATACGAACAAAAAGGAACAATCTTAATTTAGGTCTTGAAAACCAACAGAAATAATAAGATCTTTGACACTGAGAACTTTCAGGAGAGTCTCCGGCCACAAGTATGAAGGGAAAACACACAGAGGGAGTGTGTATGAGAACAAACACCGGTTCTAGACACCGGCTCTAACACTTGTCTCTGAACTGGATGACCACAAAGTAAAAGGTTCAAACCCCTCCACTTTCTATCATTGTGTCCTTGAGCAGGACACTTAAACCTCAGTGTCTCCAGAGGGACTGTAAGAGTGTCTCTGTAACTAATGACTGTAAGTCACTCTGGATAAGGGTGTCTGCAGATTTTACTAAGTTGTAAGGGTTAACAGAAAAAGAAATTAAGTTTGAAGACAGTAGTCAGAGCATCTGGAGACTCTTACCAGGCTCATTGGTCATGGCAGACCAGGTCAGATACATCGTATACAGGGTGACGATGGAAGACTGCAGGAGGCCAGACCTGGGCTGAGACTCCTGAATGAAGGAGGAAGAAACGCAAGAAGCAGGACTATGCATTTAATAAAACTTCATGTTACTGCACAAAGCAAACTAAACCTACACATGACTAATTTTCCAGCTAGGAGTTCATTACCTGAATTTTGGGCAAGATGGACATGACTGAGGCTCCCACACACAGCAGCATGTTGACGCTGATGAAGGCTTTGTTCTCTGTGCAGCCGTCAGAGTGAGTGTAGTACACATAGAACATCACCAGGGACACGAAAGACAGGACGTAGTTCAAAGTTGTGGCAGAGAGAAGAGCTGTCGAACAAAGGAAGAGCAACAAACAGCCCTTTAAACTGCTGCTGTCAAGCACTAAAAGAATTTTCTCTGTCACTAATGTATGAGGCACCTTCAGCCAAAATGATTTCGTTTCAAGATTCTTTATTTGTCACATACATTGTTATACAAGCACAACATGTAGTGAAACGTACCCCTGAATTGATCCAATTCTAATGGCCACACACACACACAAAGTTTGGACACACCTTCTCGATCAATGATTCAGAAAATACAGTGAATCAAAAGGTAAAGCCGTCCTCATGCCTACCTGCATACCAGCAGCGAGAGTTTCCCTCCTCCATCTTCTCCACCCATGACTCATTCCAGGAGTGAGCAAAGTCGATCAGAAGCACCAGCTGAATCAGAATGAAACAGAAAGCGCCAGCCATCCCAATGTAGAACCACACTGAAGAACAGGCACGAAAAGACTTGTGGTTACTATCCTTATAAATATATATGGGACTGGAAAACTTATGAAATAATTAAAGCCTTGTCTTAACATCTGAAAAGGACAAGGGCAACATAATAAAGTTAAGGGCAAAATTATTACCAGTTGTAAAGGGGCCTTCAGGAATGAAAAATGCTCCAATTGTAATAGCAGTGGCAGCAGCAAACTTGAAGAACCAAAACCTGCATGGAAAAGGAACATTTTAATTATACAGACCAATACGGCACTTTTCCACTGGCACAAGGAATCATCCTGTACCCTGAATTTTTTTTTCCTTCGCAAATAAAGCAAACCAAACCCAAACCGAAACTGAGCTGCTCAACTGCAGGGCTAAAAACAGGCCGCAGCCAGGCTGACTGCATCACTGCTTTCTGATTGGTCGAAATCTTGTCATCACAACATGGAAAGAGGCCATCATTTTCGGGGTTTGTTTTTGGGGTCCACGCAAACAACAACAACGGAGACGCAGCTGGGAATTCGAGGATGCACAAATGTTACTGTCTGGTTGGGATGAAGATAAATTTCAGTGGGAGTTAATGAAGAAAGTAACAGAGGTTAGAATCGATGGCCAGCCATAAACACGGTTACCAGACTGAGAAATGTGTAACAAGTTCTCTGCAGTACAGTTTAGGTACAATGGTTCCTGCAGACCTGCGAAAAGGTGCCTCTGCGTTGTTAAAGTGTGACCCTGTGTTATCCATATCAAGCTGCAGAATAATTAGAAAACATCTGCTCCATATAACCAACACTTTTAAACACTTACATAATAACCAATGTCACACTTCATTACAAAATACTTACAATCTACACCCATTCATGACTACTTCTGACCACTTATTTCAAGTGTAATAAACATATTTACCCATTATGAACAGCAGCTCGTGGATCCTGGCTGCTCTTGACCTTGATCATGAGGAGAGAGAAGAGGAGGAAGAACATGGCCATGCCGAAGCAGACGCGGTACACTGCCTTGTAGCCCACCAGCACATCACAGTTCACATGACCCTCCACTCCGGGGATAGAGGAACCCATTCCTCCTTCACAAAAGCCTGGAATCTGCAGCAAAACAAACAACAACAATGAGCTGGAATGTTCTCGCTCATGCCCTTAACATGGACAGATCTCCTGAAAGCAGGAGGTTAGGGGCAACATCATGCATGGAATGCAAAAGTCTGATAAAAGGTGAAGATAGAATACTAAAACTAACATACCTTCTTCAGCTGGGCTTCCATGCCAGGCATGAGCATGATGCAGGCGATGCCCACACCCAGTAGCATGAAGAAGGCGTAGATCAGCCGGGTGACGGTGGAGTTGTTTCCACTTGGGCAACATCTGCACAGCAGGCAAGGAGCGCTGCCACAAAGGCAGGGAATCTAAAAAGAAGAAGGTTCAGATTTCCATTTCAGGCGGCTCACAGTTATAAACAGGAGCTGGTGAGCTAGTGGAGAAAAGATCTGAAACTAAACCTGATGAAATGGTGTTTATCCACTATGCTGTCCAGCCAACAGCCCATCAGAGACAGATCTAGAGCTTTAACCATCAGTAGGTGAGCGGTGAAGCACAGCGCTTTGAATGAAGTGAGCCAGAGGAGATGCCAGTTTGAGACGCCTTTGTGAGCAGACATTTTTCGGTTTGGGTTCCTCCAGCACTGGTTCTGTAGTAATCACGCAATCACTCTTCACATTTTCATGTGGAAAACTCATCTGCCTTCTTTTAAATATCTGCACTTCTACTGCACTATTAATCTTTTTTGTATGATTCTCTTGTTTTTTTTTCCTTTTTTCTGCCTCCCATTATTTTTATGCTTTTTAATTCTACTCCTGTAAATTCTGAATGACCTTTGTGTGTCATAACGGTCAAAAATGACTTCACTTGTGCAGCTTATCCACAAACACAACTTTTCTTATTATACAGTAAATGTTATTCTCCATATATCTCACCAATCAGGTTACCTGAGACATTTATCCTCTTAAACTCTGCTTTCAGCATATTATTTCATTATTTCCTGACATAATATGCCTAAAGAGAAGAATTTCATAATTTCACATTAAGTATTTTCTTCTGAGTTCTTATTGGATTTAATTAGATTTGCTCCAAGATGAATATTGTTTTCTGTTTCTGATTCATTAAGATAAAGACCCTCGAATTCAGGGTTTTTGTTCTTCAGTTATTAATCTTAAGGCGTATTATACAGTAAATCCTCCACAGTCTTCTCCAGTTAAGTTCCCCAAGATCCCCTTAAACTCTTTTCTTTAAGATGAAGACTACTTGATGAAGCAACTATGCAGCTTAAACTGGTTATTTATGAAAGTGACAAAGTAATGTTTTACCCATATATGGCCACCAGCAGGTTAATGGGTTATTAAAATCACAAAAAAAGAAACAATGCATAATGCATGATCCGCCTTGGAGTATGAAGGACAGAATGGAAAGTTCCAGACTAACGCCGGCGCTGGAGACTGCAGCCAAAAAGGTTTAGGACGTCTATTTTTTAGCATCCTCAGATGCAGCTCCAGTCCAAGACAAAGACAGGATGAAGTGAAGGATAAACTAAATCTCCCAGCATTTATAGAACCAGCACACGTTCCTCTCACTCGGCTGCTTGGTTTAATTTAGAAAAACAAATCCTTGCCAAAATTAGAGCGCTGCACGCACACTCTCACCAAACACATCCTGTTTTAAGTCCTCTGAAGCCACAGCTACATGCAAAACCTGACTGACCTAAATTATGACATTCAACAGACAAATTTTCACATCGTAAACATCCACAGCCAGTCAAACGTTTTTGCATATTACTAAATATTTACTGAACATACCCTCAATATTCTTGACTAACAAATACATTTACAATATTTTCACCATTTGAGCTACATTACTAACCAGAAAATGTTATTTTATTATTCAGCACTACTGACCTAAAAAAAGCCACCTAATATAATGATAGTGTGAAACTCCAGACCAGTGTAAGATATTTAAGGAGCTATTAAGTGCTGAAACAGTAACGAGTGCATTTAAAGTTAGAGGACAGTCTAGAATTTGACTCTGTATCACCAACAACCAGTTAATAGGAGTCAGACCTGCACTGTAACAGATTCTCTCATCTTAGAAAGGAAACTGGCTTTATTTCACACATTTTCTTTCAGTCAACAACTTTCCAGTTTCTGAATGGTAGAGTAATAACTGGGCAAACACACCCAATAAGGGAAAGAAGTATTTCATCTCCTGCAGAGTTTTTGTTGTAATTCTGTCTCTCACAGCAACAATAAACCTGTCATTACAGTTATAGCCGGTCATTTCTTTGTCAGAGGACAAACATACAAACTCAGCATGGGGTATTTTTTCTATTTTCTGTAGGGTATTGTCTTTATAGGTTATGCTTCCACTTTTTTGCTTATCTTATCGTATTTCACTAAAGAAGGCTGTTTACAATCAGATTACAAGGGTTGGTTTTACAATACTGACCATTTTGTATTTTAAGTTATTTTTAGTCACAAAATCTACATTTGACTTTGTTTTCCACTTTCTCTGAAGTAAAATAGAGGCAGGCTGTTGATGTGTTATTGAAAGAAACATTTTTTATACAGGACCTGCTGACATCCTAGCCTTACAACAAACAGAAAAGAGGTGGGAGGAAAAAATCTAAATGTCAGTATACTGGAATATCTTTCAGCACAATGTTATATCAATACAGAAGATCGTTGCAATACAGTTTACCATAATCACCTCTGTGGCAACTCCCCCCTCTGATATACAACTTGCAGTACTGTGCAAAAGTTCCTAATTCCTTCATTTTTTTTTCTTTCAATCTTTCAAAGATCCACCTGACCAGTTTCAGAGGAATGTTTTTGTTTAAGACACACAGTGATCTACATATGAATCATTCAAGCAGAACAAAGAGCATCTAACTGAAGTCCTGAACCAGTGAAGAACCAGGAGCAGATGATTCCAGATGATCAGGCTGTGATCAGTATACTGGTGCTGAATACTAAGTGGTTGGAGCTCACTTTATCTAGGCTCCTTGTATCTTTAGGCACGTTGCAGCCTTTCGCAGTAAAACATCTGTTCAAAATTCTTTCATTTGATCTACTCTATATTGCAAAGACAAAGATTAAGTGTAACAGGCACAAAATAGTATGTTTGCACCAACCAATGAAATTAGGAGTAGCTCAAGACTTTTGCACAGTACTGTTTATGTTAAATAAAATGTGATTTTGCCAAATTTACATTTGTTCAAGTAGGTTAGACCCTGATTATAGAACGTGGACTAGATTTTAGAGGGTTTTTTGATGATTTGGGTCGTTTAGATGACCCAACATACAAACAAATGCGAACAATACGGCGAAGAAGATTGCACTGTAATATAATCATTGTAGTTTGATTAACTTTAGAGCTGTTTTATATAGTGTTTTCCTTACTGATCATGATGTTGACACTTGAAACTTGAGCTTGTTTTGGTTTTTGTTTGTGTCGTAACAGACCTAGATTAGATCAAGCTAATGCTAATGCTAGTAGTGGCGTATTCACAACAACATACCTTGATAACCGGGATTTTTTACATCTTTATCAAATCTCTAGAAAAGCCGAGAAGGTCTAGGCCAAAGTCCATCGATTCTAAATCGTTTATATTCATTGTTAAACCTTTAAAAAGCCTTTAATCCCAGACACACTGCTGCTAAGGCCTGGGGAAACACCCAGCCGACAGGATTTTGCCAAAAACACGCCTGAAAGCTGGACATTCGGACATTTACTAACAACAATTACAATAAGATGTTTTTTAATACCTCCTGTTAACTTTTAGACCTATTTCTGTTAGATAAGATGTGTATTTTTTCTATAAAAAATCATCAAAGACTCCATTTCGTGGCTGGTTGGGGTTAGCATGACTAGATAGAATTTGATGATTCAGTGAAAAAACAACCGAATCAAGTTTACTGTCTTGTATATGAGTACACGAATAAAAAAGGCGATAACTCACCCAACTGGCCATAGAACAAAGGCCCAGAACAGCCCCCATGACTGCAGTGAGGCAGGGTGTGAGGAAACGTCTGAAGATGGATGCAGTGTGTTTACCAAGCAGAGAGCTGTCTGGTACTAGAGTGGGAAAGTGCCAATCTGATGTCCCACCCTACACTCTACACCCTATAGCCTACACCCTACAGTTTACAGTCTACAGTCTACACTCTACACCCTACACCCTACACTGTACTATCTCCACTCTATAGCCTATACTTTACACTCTACACCCTATAGCCTACACTCTACACCCTATAGCCTACACCCTACAGTCTACAGTCTACACTCTACACTCTACACCCTACACCCTACACCCTACACTGTACTATCTCCACTCTATACCCTATTCCTTACACTCTATACCCTATGCTCTGCGCTCTACATCAAACCCCCTACACTTTAAACTTTACACTCTACAGTCCACACTCTACAGTCTAGGTCCCACACCCTACACTCTAAATTTTATACTCCTTTTATAAGTTTTGTCTGAGAAAGGAGAATGCACTTCTATGTCACCTGCTGGTCACATACAATAAAACTGAATCCATGCTCATCTCGATTTAGGAAAATCTTTGACAACACATTATAGCTGAGCCCATATGAAAATACACCATACAGACAAAAGTATTGAGACACCTGACCATTACACCAACAGGAACTTTAATCATAGTGCATTCAAATACATAGGCTCTAATATGGAGTTGGTGTGTGCATGTCTATAGGTACGATTATACATGCTGGTTGCAGCATAAAACGTTTCAGTGGCTTTTATATCTCTTCATATCGGCTCCTTTCGTTTCGAAAAATGATACAGAACTGCAGTGATCATTCAACTATTTCACCCTATAAATCTTACAGACCATCACTGTGGAGTCTTGTATGTTCATAAGGGTTAGGGATTAGGGCACATGAGGCAGTGAGAGATACACCCTTTGGAATCTGAACGGTATGCATTTCCTAATACTAATACAGCTGAGCCTGACGACATTCAAAACATTCTCATATTAACCAAATCCAGCACAGAAACAGAAATCAATTAGCCAGAATACTGATCTGTGTCATCCAAAATCTGTCATTAAATATATTGATACACTAACAGTTAAAAGTCCACACCACTAGTTTCTTATTAAAGACTGGAAAATTGTTGAGTGAACAGCTATACATGAAAATGCGTATGTCAAATAAAGCCAGTTAACTTTCTAAGATGAGAGAATCTGTAACAGTGCAGGTCTGACTCCTATTAACTGGTTGTTGGTGATACAGAGTCAAATT
>JBBJLR010000160.1:981757-989321 GCA_037577145.1 Brachypetersius gabonensis
CTGTCTCAGTGGCTTTCATGTGTCGCGATGAAGGTTAGTTAACCTCCATGCGCTTCTCCTCTATGAACAGGCAGAGCTCCATCCCTCCACCCTCCATCCTCCATCCCTTCACACCTCCTGCTGAAACAACCAGGCAGAAAGCCCTACAGCTCAAACCCGCGGGACTCTTCATGCATATTCAACAGGGACGGCAAAGGTGAGCGCGGCGCGAGCTGGAGCTGGTGGAAAAGACGTTTCAGAGCAGGTGGTGGGCTGGGGGTCGCTTCCTCCTCCACTCTCCCACTCCACCTCCCCCTCCTCCCCCTCCATGTGTCTGACTGGACTTCAGTCACTTTCACCAGCAACAAAGCAGCAGCAGCACTGACGTAAACCATCCGCCAGCAGCCAGGCTGCTTCATCCCACCCGTTTTCTGGCAAGCCCCGCCCACTGGCACACGCGCGTTGCCAATCAGAACTAAGTATTATCCAATCAGCACGCAAGAACATTAGATATTAGCCAGTGATGGCACAGATTGCAATAAATGTACTCAATCATGGCTCAGGGTTGTGCACCACTAGCCAACCAGAACGCACTATTAGCCAATCAGAGCGTACCATTAGCCAATCAGAGCGCACGATCAGCCAAAAGGAACGCACCACTGGCCAGTCAGAGCGCACCATATAACCCAATTACAGCTCACCACTAGCCAATCAGATCAGAGCGTTGTGCAGCATTAGCCAATAGGAGCACTCCACTTTATCAGAGTGCACCCCTAGGCAGTCGGAGCTCAGGATTATAAAGTACTTTGTAAACTACTGGCTAGTAGTGTCCAAACTACTGTCGGGAGTTTCAATACTGCCAGAGAATTAGTCCTGTCAATCTGACGCGACCCAATCCTAGAGCGTAAAAACGGATGCTGCAGCCAATCACAACGCGCGGGGGCGGGACAGTGCCTGAAAACGGGTGGGAAATAAAAACACAGATTTGAGTGTTTGAGCGCTGCGACCGAGCGTCTCTCGAAGACAGAGAATGGCAGGCAGCAGCTGGAGGGAGCTCAGGGTCGTCTTTCGTCGTGTTGAATACTGGACTTTAATTTAGTTAATTCTTGTTTTTGTTGTGTTGTCAGTCCGTTGGTAACCTGAGATGCGCCCTAAATGGAGACTTGTGAGGAGAGTTGCTGCAGGGTGCCGCATTGCCTGGCTGGATACTCGAGTCCTGATGGAGGATATTAACGCGGAGAGTCTGATTTAGATCTTTATTTCTGAGGGGGAGGACGAGGGCGAGGAGAAGCAGGAAGAGGGGGTTGCACTGGGGGTAAGATGAACGAGGGGCTTTTCTAGTGTTAAAAGGAACAAAACCCGAACCAAAGCTGGACCATTTTTCAGCTCCCCAAAGCATCGACGTTTCAGCATCGACCGGATGAATGTAGGAGAGGAGGCAGCCCAGACGTCCCTATCACAGGTGCGCGCGAGCAGAGCCGGCCCGGCCTGCTGGAGGACGGCCCCCTGAAGTCTTACTCTCCTTCTGAAGCCCCCCATAGAGGCTTGACACAGTGGTGCATTGGTTAGCACCATCATCTCGCCCCCTGCTCTGTGGATCCACCTTTTTCTCAGACGCGTGCGAGAGCAAGGTGGCGAGGACACAATGACACACTTGCAGGCAGGCCTGTCTCCGGAAACCCTGGAGAAAGCCAAAGTGGAGCTAAAGGAGAACCCGGACACTTTGCACCAGGACATCCAGGAGGTGAGGGACATGATCATCACGCGTCCGGACATTGGCTTTCTCAGGACAGATGATGCCTTCATCCTGCGCTTCCTCAGGGCCAGGAAATTCAACCACTTCGAGGCGTTTCGCCTCCTGGCCCAGTACTTCGAGTACAGGCAACAGAACCTGGACATGTTCAAAAACCTCAAGGCCACGGATCCGGGCATCAAGCAGGCTCTGAAGGACGGCTTCCCAGGAGTGCTCTCCAACCTGGACAGACACGGCAGGAAAATACTCGTCCTCTTCGCAGCCAACTGGGACCAAAGCAGGTAATATTGGCTTTTCACTAATCGCGCGCAACGGCGCTGTCCTTCAGCACCACTGAACCGTGGAGGCCTGCTTCATCTTTGTAGGTCAGGGCTTCTACTGTACTTTGGTATACGTGGATAGGAAATACACATTTTTCCCTGTTTAGACACATTTTAACTATGTTTAACCAAGCAAACCAAGCCAGTCTACAGTTTTCTTCCAAATTTCACCTGAGAAAAAGTATCTGAAGAGGTGTTTAGCTCTGAGACCCAATCTAGTACTCTTCGGTAATTACACCAAAGCTTGTTCTGGTTCCTTGCAGACCAGAAGCATATCATTAACAATGTTTAGCATTTCCCAGTCATGGACAAAACCACTTTGTTTTGGTTCTGGTAATCAGCGTCTACCACCCTTTCTTACCTGAGTATAGTACTCTATTACCTGAGTGCACGCATATCTGTGGTATACAAAGATACAGCCTCACCAGTGGTATAAAAATATATAGACTCACCAATGATATACAAAAGTGTTGACTTGGCAGGAGTATACAAAAGTATAGACTCATCAATGGCAAACAAAGTATAGATTCGCCAAGGATTTGTTAACTGGCCCAAGCATTGGATCCCAAAGTCCTGTTTTAGTTCACTTACCCATTTTGTTTAATTGCATTAGTAGCCTTATAAAAGTATACAAAATGGTACAGAAGTATAGATTCACCAGTGGTATACAAAAGTTTAGACTCACCAATGGTATACAAAAGTCCTGTTTTAGGTCACTTACCCAGTTTTACTAATTGCATTAGTAGCCCTATCGAAACTAAACATACTTTGAACAGAATCACTTTGTTTAGACAGAAAAGGATAATATCGTGTCCAGCTCCTGTTAGGTTTCAGAAAGTCTCAGAAACACTATGTTAAAAATTCAACCCTCTCTTTAAATTTGGTTACATTTAACTCCGCAGGAGTTCATTTAAACAAGTAGGCTGTTGTTTGCACTTGCACTTGAATGGTGGACGTTTGTGGCTAATCGTCAGTGCGGAATCTAATGAATCTCAGCTCATTAGACTGAGAAGTGCACACAATGCCCGAGTCCATTCTAAAGGGCCTTTGAATCCGGGCCAGTCGCACCATGGCCTCTGAGGGCGGCGGAGACCTTCACATCTTCTCACAAAAAACGTGTGACAGACACAAACACGGGTCAAGATGGGCCTCCATTAGCTTGATTAATTGAGCACTTCTAAACAAATGTTTTATTTCTTGGCCTGTGTTTCAGTCTGTTACAGTTTATTAATATGTCCCAGAGCTTCAAGATAATTGACTACAGCAACTGTATGTGCTGGTCAGTATTAATCAAGAAACTGTTAAACCATTCCAGAAATACACTCCTTTAAAGGATCCCAAAAATGGTTAAAGTGGTGCCATAAAATCCCTTTAGGCTCCTTAAAGGACCTTTGAAATTTATGGTTTAAAAAATTTCTAGAAAAGTTGCTAGACTTGGTTCCATATAAACAAGTCAAAAACTGATTAAAGATCCTCTAAATATTTGGAAGGTTCTAGAAAAGCTGTAAAGAAAGCAAGAAGTGATTAAAGAACTTCTGAATAAGATGAAAGTTCTAAAAAAAATCTCTAGTCCTAGATGCCAGTAACAAAATGAAAGAAGCTCTGAATGACATGAAGTTACTAGTTCTAGATTTTTATAAATGAGCCAAGAACCAATTAAAAGAACATCAGAAATAATGTGGTGGTTCTAAAAAGCTGCTAGTGCTAGATCCCTATAAACAAGGCACACACAAACTGATTAAAGAACCTCTGAAAGTTCTAGAGAAGTTGCTAGTCCGAGATAACTGTAAAGAAGCCAATACCAAAATTACAGAATGTGAAGGTTCTAGAGTAGTTTATAGTCCCGGATACCTGTAAACAAGCCCAGAAACGATTCCGAACCTTTGCTTTTAAGAGTGATTAGAAGATCCTTTCCTCTATTTTCTAACTCCAGGTTCCACAGTGAGTTTTTTAAAGCTAAAATCTCTGTTCTGTGGTCAGGTACACGTTTGTGGATATACTGCGAGCCATTCTGCTGTCACTGGAGGCGATGATTGAAGACCCCGAGCTGCAAGTCAATGGATTTGTGCTGATCATCGACTGGAGTAACTTCACATTTAAGCAGGCTTCCAAACTGACTCCAAGTATGCTGAGACTGGCCATCGAGGGCTTACAGGTAACGCCACACTTATCTCGCTGATGTCCATCATTAAAGCACTTAGATGAGTCATGCATACATTAAATTTGGGCTAATGAAGATTTATGCCTCTTTAAAACCACAGACACTGGGATTTTGTGCTCTATGGGCTTTTTGATATCACAACAAAGCTGTTTAAAGGTTCTATATCTCACTTTTTTTTTTTTTTTTTTGTCGACATGGTGTTTGTGTGGGTTATTTGACCATTGTCTAGAGATGGCTCATTGGTCTGTGTGGGTTTTGACACTGGGCTGAAAATAAATGAAAATTGAAATTATTTCTGGAGGAAATTAATTGAATGGAACATATAGCACACACTCACATGGTGTAATGTCATGTTGGTAGTTGTGTGTTTCCTCTGGTGGGGCAGTATTTGGGAAGTTTAATGTTAAGATTCAGGTTTGAGATGCTTTTATGATGAACTTCCAGAAGAAAATAGAGAAAGTTTTCAGGATCAGTATCAGAAAATATATATTTTTTTCAAGTTTCTTTATTGTTTATAATTAAACAGGTAGTTATAGTCACTGTCCTTTTAAGACTTATATATGTAAATAACCTTGGTTATGATTGGCTGCTCTGTACTGTGCCTCTTTTAAAAAACAGACCTGGCTTTAAACTCGTTTTTTGTGACATCACAAGAACAAAGAATTGAGAATGTGTCCTTTTTGTTACTGTGTAGTGATTGGTATGTTCTGAATTTTGTTTAATACACCAATTACTACAACAAGCAACCATTAAAAAGAGGAAGATTGTCTGTGGCATGATCATATGGGCCCTTTAAAAATGCTGAATAATCGCTAACTCACCTTTAGCACTGTAAATGTAGTCATTCTCACAAGCTCATGTAAAGAGAAAAGGTGACCTTTAAATGAATGTCTCATATTAAAACCATACAATTAGAGTGATTCTAGACATGTGCAGCATCTCCATTTTTTTAAGCCTGTGTCTTTTATGCGACTGCTCTGATCTTTAATCAACCTAAGCCCACTGGAACCGCATAATCCTAGTCAACCTTTGAATTGCACAGCAATTTAACATCTCAGCAGCCTGTGGAGGCTGGTCTTGCAGTGAGCATTACCTCTTCTCTGGGGGATGTACACGGACGTGAGCTGACCTTATGCTCCGAGGCTTTAAACCTCACCTGCGTAGCTGTTTGTGAAGGTGTGTTCTGCCTGTCATCACCCTCAGCATTCCTGTTTCTTCTGTTTGGCCCTATATTGTGCTAACAGCTTACACCTGTCACCATCAGTGTTATTAGTATGCAGGAGTGTCATAACAAAATAAAAACACACACACTCTGCCTGACTGCACTACAGTACAGAGGCAGGGCCTATCACAGAGATCCAGGTTTAAATTCGAACACAGCCGTGTGCTCAGCTTAGTACGGCTAGACAGATTATTGTTTGCTAATAATGATCCCGCTCATGGATTCTCTAGTGTGAGCAAAGAAGCCCTCGATTGTGCCACTGCGATGTTTTTGTTACTGTATGCTTTAACGGATCCATGCCAGCAGCCCAATAAATTGTAAATCCTGGTAAGTCCTTATATGGAAGTTCCCTCGGTGTGTGTTGGTGCTCGAGGTGGCAGACATCATTCCGAGCTTTGTTTGGTGTTTCTGTGTCGCATAGAACCAAAGTTACTGTAATTTTAAAAAGCATGCAATAATAATTAAAAACGCTACTGGGATTTAAAAGAACTTTCTTTAATTTTAGGTTTTAGAAACAGACGATAAAAAACAAGAACCAGGGAGAACTTGTAGGACAGTCTCCGCCCACAAGTGGGTGGAGTCTCCGCCCACAGAGGTGGAGTCTCCACCCACAGAGGCAGGGGCTCCGGAGAGTGGCCAAGTGGTGGCGTGGCGAGAGAAAGAGCAGCAAATGTAGGAGTGTAGGAGAACAAACACCGGTTCTAGACTGTTTTATACTGGTTATATTTACTGAAACCAGAGTTTACTGATACACTCTGAGTTCTGAGGCTAAACACCGGTTCTAGACTGTTTTACATCGACTATTTGTATGGAAATCAGTGTTTAATGGTTGATCATCCAGTCCAGGCAAAGTTCCAGATGAGTAACTCATAAGGTATTTGTTTTGTCTGACAGAATGTCATTATTTCTAATACATTTTAAGGCATATCAGTAACAAAACATTTAGTTTTGGCCTCAAAACGAGCAAATTCATTGAGTCTACATTGACACGGTTAAATAACTGGCAATTTTGAATTCCAAAACATGTTTCTGGTCTGTTGCAAAGCGGTGTGATGTAAATGCTGCCTGTGCTCTACTGCCACGCAGGCTGCTCTGAGGTGTGTTGACTGCTTATTAATGCGAGCCCATGATGACCCCATTCCACATTCCAGTGGCTCTTCAGACAGATTAGCTGGTGAATAATTGATCGTTGCCATTAGCATCTCGCCTCCAGAATGTGCCATTTGCAGAGCGAGTGGGACTGTGCTTTTGTAGGCACTCAAAAGGGAAGACAATGGCCTTGCATGGAAAAGGCGGCCGAAAGTAATTAGTTAAACAGGACATTCAGCAGCTGCATCGTTACCGTCCGCGGGTTCGCCGAGGTCAGCGTTCGTGACTCATTCCTGCTGCCGAATGTTTGCGTTCTGTCGGGCATCAAACACACAGTTCTGACTCATTCATGCAAATAAACGTATACTGGAGTGGCGCTGAAGGCTGCTCACCGTTCAGAGTGCTGCGTTTGAACTTTATCGCTTTAGTAACGGTGTCCCGGACCCCGCAGTGCTGTCTGGAATGACATTGAGGGACCCTTCGTGTGTCAGAGCATGTACAGTGAGTCATTAAACGTGTCATTTAGCGCCCTGGAGTAACATCACACTCTGCTCCCAAAGCTTTAAGGTCGCGTGAGGTTTCTGCAGCACATGGAGACAGCCTCCGTATTTTGGTCTGATTTGATTCAATCTGAGCAGCGCCTTTCCCAGATGTCCATCATTATGTTCCTCCTCAGCGCAGCCACGGAGGCAGCCTGTGGACCAGCCTTAAAGGAGATCTCCAGAATTCAGGATCTCCATGGGTTGAATCTGTACACTCAGACAAGAACAGCGAACCTGCAGACCTGCTGAAGGTTTTTGGTGTAAGTGTAACAGGTTTTCTGTTCAATATTCACTCAGGACTAGAGGCTACAAGTGATCAGGGTAGTTGTAGTAAAAACAATAGGTACTATAGGAAATTTTCAGCAGCTTGTTACATACAGGCAGACACGTGTGGTTTGTATTGGAAATGTATAAAAATACATATGCAGGTGTATCATATGATGTTTAAAAAAATACCCATGAGACATTAGTAGAATTCAGTGGGTTTATATATATATA
>JBBJLR010000160.1:995072-1008676 GCA_037577145.1 Brachypetersius gabonensis
ACTCTCTCTACCCACATGTTTAGACAGGGCACAGCTTACTAATACTAAATAAACTGAGATAACTGTTGAAAATTGGTTGGAGGGTTTAAAACACTAAAATACATGGACAAGACATGGAGCAGTCATGCTACAGCAGCTTCTTCTTCTTTTTGAAAATGAAAGTGACCATTTTGTCATTCGTGAACACACCACAGCACGAAATCCACCCTCTGCATTTAACCCATTTACAAAGTGAAGCAGGGGGCAGCCAGGTGCCCGGGGAGCAGTGTGTGGGGACGATACCTTGCTCAGGGTACCTCAGAGGTGCCTAGCGGTGTTGGGAATCGAACCCGCGACTTCCTGATCACATGGCGAATGCTCTAACCACTAGGCCACTAGCTGCCCCGGTTGACAACCTTTCAGTGTATTACTGCCACCGCTGGACTGGTGGCGGTAATACAGTTTGGTTCTGAGAAAAAGAACGCTGATCTACGTAAAACTGAGCGGCTACTGTATACATAACTGGAAATATGACTGTTACCCTAAACTGCACTGTCTAACTAACACACACTCAGCTCGGACCATGTGGACCTGTTGAGTAATCTCAAGAAGAAAACAGCAGTATTCCTGTACTGTAATATACAATTGGAGTTGTCGTCCCACCTGTTGTTTCGACAGTGATGTAACCCGAATTTGTGTAGGTCAAAACACACTCTAGTCATTATCGAGTCACTTACCGATAATAACACAGCTATAAAATCATAAAAACATAACTAAGCCACAAAAAAAGGAAACTACCTCCCTCATACGCCGTTACTGCGTATTCTTCCACCACATGCAGCCAAACTACTTTTCCCACATAGTCCGTAAGTACGAGGCTAACCGTGTAATTCGAGTGGGAGTGGGAGTTTTTCCTGCACGGCAATGTCCCTACCTATTAAAACAATAAGTTTTCTTTTAAACAGCATAGTAACCTAAAGTTATCAATCACTTTAGGAACTGAACGCCACATTAAAGCATTTATACACACTGATACCAGTCATTAAGAAGAGAAAATATCTTAACATATTTTCAGAAAATGCTGAAAAAAATACAATTAAACTCGCAATGGACAAAAGCACATGGAATGCTGAGAAACTCCATCCCAGCATTACAATACTTACTGTATGCTTTGCAAATAGCAACTGATTATAAAATCTCACATTTGAACCTTTTACAGCAATCATTTACAGCAACAGATTGACTAAATACACAGTATGTTATGTAACTGAAAATAGTGGTACTGGTCTGTCCACTTTCTCACATTTTCACTTTTAAATGCAGCCATGAACTCTTTACGGACTGGTGTTTAACAAAATAGACCAAAGCAAATAAAAGTCGTGTTTGCAGGTACTGGTCTGTCCATTTGAACTCATCTGAGCTGAGTTTCCCAAAAGTACAAATACTACACTAAACTCTCTAGCACTGATCTGATGATCTGAACAGTAGGATGCTTTGGGAAACGGCCCTGGTTTAAATGAGACTTAACAATATTGTGAATACTTAAGCATGCATCTATAGAAACATACAGAATCTGTAAAAATGGGCAAAACGCTTCAATACGGCTGCTAGTGTTGTTTGCATAGATAACAGCATGTTATTCAGTGCCAGAAACCAAGTCTATTCGAGATTACTTAACAACCCAACATGGTTTTTAGGCGAGTGTGTGATGATTCAGGCAGTTTGCACAGTGCAAATTTGTGCATTTTACTAAACTACGTTAGCCTGCAGTGTAAATCCAAAGAAGAAAACTTCACCAAACACTCCTCAGCAGAGGAACTACAGCAGTTCATTGTTTTCCTTATTGTCTTCAGGGGTGTCTCGACTTACTGGGTCATGAAATCCGCTTTAGACAGAAAAGATGCTGCCATGAACTGCCCTGACTGACTGATACACTGGAGCCACGTGCTCTGAAGCATGAACAGATGTGTTGGAACTCTACCTTTGGCAGCAACTGAATTCTCCTCCACAGAGTTCAGCGCGGCAGAGAGCACAGCTGTGTGACAGAAGGTTGTTGTGCTGCTTCTCCAGGTCGACCAGAGGAGGATGGGTCTCTATTCTGAGTCGTGGATCCTCTCGACATTTCTTCCTTCAGCTCTAGGGAGTTTTTCCTCACCTCCGTCACTTACTAGGGGCTCAGACCCAGATTCTGTAAAGCTGCTTTGTGGATGCTGGGAAGCTCCCATCATTACAATGCTTACTAGACACTATAAGGACAAAAGTATTGGGTCACCTCACCATTACACCAATAGAGACTTTAATGACATTACATTCAAATGCATAGACATTAATATAGAGTTGGTCCCCCTTTTAACAACTTCCATTCTTCTTGAAAGACTTTCCAAAATATTCTGGGTCCATTCATTCTGTAGCATTTATGAGGTCAGACACTGATGTGGGATGAGAACATCTGGATCACAATCTCAGTTCCAGTTCATCCCAAAGGTGCTGGATGGTGTTGAGATCAGGGCTTTATGCTGGACAGTCAAGTTCTTCCACACTGAGCTCCTCCAGCATGTCTTTATGGAGCTGGCTTTGTGCACCGAGACACAGTCATGCTGGAATAGAAAAGGTTCTTCCACAAACTGGGTCCACAGAGTTGGAAGCATCTCACTGTGCAAAATGCATTGGTCTGCTGAAACATTAAGATTGACCTTCACTAGGAAGTAGGGCGTTTGTCCCAATACTTATGTTCATATAATGTAAATGTACAATACTTTGCAAATAACAGCTACTTTCTTTAAAATCTCACATTTTAACTTTTAAACACAGTCATTAACTCTTTACAGACTGGTGTTTAACAAAATAGACTAAAGTAAATAAAAGTAGTGTTTGCAGGTACTGGTCTCTCCTTTTGAACTGATCTGAGCTGAGTTTACCAAAAGATCAAAGATTATTCTGAGTTTTGTTTGGTTATGGGGACTTTTATTTTGAATTCTGGGTATTTAAGTTCTTTGGATGCATGTTTTAGTGGCTGGTTAACCCTCACGACTCCTGCTCTGTATGTGTCTTCTGTTAAATGTTCTTTTGTTAGGCCATTGTGCCTTTAGTGGTTTTGATTATGTGTGAAGTCTGTCATTTCCATATATTGGAACCTGCATGTGTGCCTCGCCTCACTTCCCCGAGCCACGACATGACAGCACCATAAACTCTAGCTCTCTAGCACTGATTACATGATCTGAGCAGTGGAATGCTTTGGGAAACTGGCCCTAGGTTTTTATTGGGTGTAAAAAGCTCTATGTAAATACAATTGATTTGAACTGAGTTGCGGTTGGGCTCCCTTTGGAAAACCCACCGTTTGTGTCCGTCATGGCCATGCAGCGGATGCACACCAGCTTCACGATTCCCTTTTTTTTCGCCACTGCTCACTGAAACTGTGTGGCATCAGCAGATCAGTGGGAGTTAGATGTATCTCGCCTGACATTTCTGCCTCCCCAGCCACTGACAAAATGCACCACAGAGACTCGCGCGTTTTTATCCTGCGGCACTTTGATTTCCCCGAGCCGAACAGTTTATTATTTTGCCAATTATTTCCTTGCGTAATAGTGTCAGGAATAATAGAAAATGTCGGGCTGCTAAAAAAAATGAAAGCCAGTCTCACCCACAGGCCTTAAAACGACTACATTAGTCAGAGTAATTAACTACGCACTTGCGATTGTCTGCTCTTGAAACATTATATGAATGTTTGTAAAGCGGCTTTTTTTTCTCCTCACGCATGCTGCAGCGCACACACACCGTTCTCCAAATATTTAATCATCAGACGCTGAAAAAATAAGCCTTAAAAAGACTCAATCCGATGGGTTAAGCCCTAATACCTCATTAGAGTGGGCTTAAATATAACACTAGAATACTTGTTGCACCAAATCAGCAAAAATGCAATGAACAATACAATTGAGTTTGAATTCTTATGTAATGTTTGGAGAAAATAAATGATTCCACTTTATTTGGAAAGGCTTTCTACAGAGGTTCAAATGATAAACATAAATAATAAAGAAAATGTATTATATTATGACTCTAAATGCAAGTTGAGGGCAAGGTTGGGTCCCTATAATCCTATCATGAGTGTGTTTCGTGATGCAGTTGTTCATGATATACTCAGATAAGCCTAATAAAATGCGATTCATCATTATAACCATCATATTGTCATGTGATTAATATAATACCGCAGTGACTGTGCTTTTTACACGTGTGAGAAAATCCATTATGCATGTAAAGCGTGTTGTTTTCTTTTCCCCGGACTGTCAGCATGTTATACGTCGGCATTACCGTCAGTATATAAATGCAGCTGTCTCAGTGAACCGTCCCAGATTTGTGCATGATGAATGGTAGCACTCTGTCCCCAAAGCTGCTTATGCTTCTGCCGGGGAAATAAATCCAAAATAGGCCAGTGCCGTGTCCGACAGTGACATTTTTTTCTATTAAATGACCTTCCTTGGCTCCATCGTCACAAAATGCATTCACTGTGAAACTGCAAGGAGGCATTTTAACCCTTTAGCGTTTTAACCCTGGCAAAAATGGGCCGTTTCTGAATTTAAATCTTCTCCTGTAGAGAGATTCGTCAGTACGGTCAATGTCCACGTATATATTCGATAAATATGCAGCTCTGGAAAGCAATGAGTCAACTGCAAAAATGATCAGCTTCTCAGGTTTTTTCTTTTACAGGTATTGAACTGAACAGCTTTGCCTTAGTTTTTATGAACTGCTGACAATATTTCTCCTCATTTCCAAATAAAAATATTGTTCTTTAAAGCATCATTTTAAAAGAAATAGGTCAGAGTAAGAGAAATGATGCAGCGTTTACAGAACCGGAATAATTCAAAGAAAACAAATCTCTGGTTCACTTGAAAAAAATGGCAATAATGAACTTTGAGGAATTTCTAGTAGTGTTTCACCATCCAACTGGTCTCAGTGTGAGGAGAGTGTTGATTACAGCCGTGTTTTATACTTTTCCTTAAATAAGAAGTGATTCAGATGACCTCTAATCAGTCCCTCATAAAGCAGAATGAGGTAATTGTGGAGTAATTTAACAAACACTGTCACTCAAAGAGCTACTGATTTAAAACAAAACTGCAGTGCTCTCTGTTTATGTTAAAGTATATTTTTAATGTGTAAAAAATGTGACCTAGCGAAATCAGAAATGACTGATAAGTGATACGTTTTCTTAGAGATGTGAATTGTGCTGTGAATGTTTGCCCACAGTATTCACAAAGTGAATACTTCTTTTATATGTCCGAGAATTAACACAGTAGTGCTTCAGTTTCGCAAGCTGATCCATTTTACTCTGACCAGCATGGGCTTGTACACACACAAACACCAACCACAAATCTGTATTATTGTTTTTTCGCACATAATAAGTGATCCATTCAGAGACTTTGTCTACTTTCCAGTCTGCTCCACTGTATCCCCACACTGCCTTTTATGTTTGATAGAAAGTACTTAGCACAGTGGCAGCTGTAGGGGCAGCTAAGGTGACCAGAAATAAATCTGTGTTAATCCTGTAGCGGCAGAATCCATAGCAGTCATTTTAACATGACAGAACGGAGAACATCTTCGTCCTTTTAAAAAAACAGTTCTGAGTTATTTTTGCAGTATGTTTGCTGCTGTTCTCTTGTGAAAAACATCGGTTTTCTCTCCTTTCTTGGCTGATAATATTAAACTTATGTTTCCTTCAATAACTTGTGATGTCCCAGCATATAAGTCCCTCCCTATTATGATGCTCCCACCTTCTTACTTCACTGTGGGAACAGGATCATACCTGTAAACTTCCTCTCTCCAAACATGATGTGCTTTAATTATTAATGACAAAGATGTCTGTTTTTGTTTCATCTGACCAGGGAACTAGTTTCAAAAATGTTGCACTGACTCCAACTGCTTGTTTCCCACAGGACAGCATCTTTGATCTTCCTCTAGAACCTCTGTGCTAATTTCATAAATGGGGCTTTACATGGAATTCACCTCCACATTCAATCCAAAATGAAAAGTCATTGTGTAAAGTGGACAAATCCACAGTGTCTGTACTGCAAACAGGCTTTCAGGTTGGACAGGAGTAGTTAAATGTTGCAACAAGCTTTTTTTCCCCTAGTGTTTATCTGTGTACCCTTCACCGTATGTGCATATCTGTTTCAGCTCTTGTAATTTGGGTGTGTTTACCAAGCCTTCACACCGCTATCCCTTAACAAAGGAAAGACATTGTAAGCAAAGGCTCTTTAGCTGCTGCCTCTGATGCTGATCATATTTTATTTATGCATGCAGGTCCCAGTCGGTGGTGGAGCCCGGAGTGCTTAAACGGCCAGAAAAAGTGAAAAACGAAGAGGAGAACATGCAGCCGCTGCTTTCGCTGGACTAAAGGCTTTTAATTCCCCTGGCTGTGAGCAAACTTCAAGCGCCGAACGCCGGGGAGGAGCGCACCCAGTTCCACAAGCAGAGAAAAAATATGTACAAAGGCAAAAATTAACAAAGGGTTGGAAGGAAAGAAGAGGAGGAGGAGGAGGAGGAGAGCCTGTGGATATACTGGGAAGAGAGAGAGAGAGAGAGAAAGAGAGACAGCGTCTAAAGTGATATTTTTGAAGCAAAGAGCTAATGGAAGACGTCCATATGTAACTGTTAAGTGCCAATTTCAAACGTGTAAATACACTTCGGATCAACGCTTAGGATTTCGGGAGAGTAATCGTCACATGAACCTGTGTAAAAGACTGCTGTGAATATTTCTGTATGTGCTTTCTCGTGATAAGTTCGTGGAGAGTGGTGTCGTAGGAGACTGGGGGGGCGTGGCTTTTGGTATCTCAAATGTCTAAATCACCAAGTGCAGCTCAGGATTTAAGATTAATAATTAGTTAATGATCGTAAAAAAAAAAAAGAACAAAAAAAAGAAGCAAAGGCATATGGCTCTGTGTGGTAGAAGCATATGCTGCTTTCATTAGGGTAAATACCGAGCGTCCGGTTGTAGTCTTTCGAAGCAAATACCCCTTTACACCGCAGCGAGGCTAACGAAGTTCTAGGTTTCATTCAGATATCATTTTGGTTTCTGCTCATGCTAAACCGTGCTGGCGGAGTGCACTGAGGACGGCCTTGGGGGGCTTTTCACACTTATTAAAACGACAAAACATTACTTGGTTAGCGTCTTGGAGGTGTCCCTGTTGTCTTTAAATGAAAACCCAATTCTCCAGTCGCCCTCATGCTGGCTAGATCCAATGTCCATTCCTCCCATCAACAGGAAAACGGCGCTCCTTCTCCTACGTTCAGTACTTAAACAATAGCCTTGGCGCGCTGGCAGCACTGTAGGAGGTTCTCCAAGAGCAAATGCAATCAAAGCATTTCCATAGTCTGCAGCGTATTAATATGATCCCTTATTTTTGGATAGATTTTGAAAATGTGTTCATAATCATGTCACAATTAAGCTATTTTTATGTGAATTATGTGGACTGTGTTATGAAACTGGCTTCCCTGGCTACAGTATCCGCTCATTTGTTTACTAGGCGAGTCAGCATTGGGCCTTTACAAGGAAAACAAGGCGCGACTGGTCAGAGTGTATTTCTCTCACCTTACAGCGACAGACATTGCAGCCTTGTTTGTGCTGATTAGGCCTTCAATGAGTAAAACGCCTGTGAGCAAGCATTTAATAGGCCGTGGGCACGGCGTGAATAAAATCAGCCAAGACTTTCATTTAAATCCCCCCTTTCAGGTGTACAGTTTGATTTAAGTGCAGGTGTTGAATCAGAAAATCCCTCATACTTGTCGAATGAAGGTAGGCATCACTGTATAATTATTGTTTTTTTTTTTCTAAAATGTCTTTAGCACAGGGCATGTTTGTCCCTAGTGGGCATCATGATTTGAATATTGTTACGAATTACAACACATTGATGTTAGATCAATTCATAGAGCAGCTTGTTGTAATGATTTACACTTGGCCTGACAGTCGAGCCTTTACAGGAAATATCCGCAGCAGTTTCTGGGTCTAGACCTTGATCTCCTCTGCTGGACTCAAAAAGAGCAGCGCAGACCCTGGCAGACTGTGTAATCATCTTTGTGTTTCAGCTTGGCCCTGTGGCATTGAATTTGAATCGAGCAGTCTTACCCTCCGCCCTCCTCGAGATGCTGAGTCCTTGAGTTTTTCCCTCCCGCTCTCAAGCATCCGCTCCATAAGCCGCATTATGATGAAAAGCCAAAAAGGACACAGCTTCAGTGCATTTACTTGATTCTGATGTGTACAATGTGAGATGTCAATACTTCCCGTACTTATTTTTTGGCAACAACTGTATTGAAATATTTATTTTATTTAGGTGGAAACAATGTACAAATCGCAATCAAGTATATTCAGTGCATCAATTTTTTTCAGATTTACCACTTTGAGAAGTGAGCAAAAGTGTGTTAGGAACTTATTAAAGGTGGAATTATTATTATTATTATTATTATTATTATTATTATTATTATTATTATTATTATTATTATTATTATTTAATTCCAGAGTGGTTTGATGTGAAATGGTTCATTGTAATGATAGGATGCAGTGGTTATAATGTTAAATGTGGTCATTTATTTACTATTCAAAATCAACTAGGCATTTCTGTGTCCAGTTTATATGTAATGTTGCTGGTACAATAGTGGCTAATTTGAAAAAATAAGTTTCATTTGGGGATTGTTTTGCCCTATTTGCACCTCCCTGGCCTGAATGTATTAAAAATTAGGCCAAAATAATCTCTCAAAACTATTGCTTTGGATAAAATCATCGGCTAAATGCTGTAAATATTGTAACACAATGTCTCAGGCATCAGGCAGAGATCTGCGCTGTAGCACTTAGATGCCTGGTTCCTATCAGCACCACTCTGAACAGTTGTTTCTTTCAATTTGTCTACAGAGAGGCATTTCACATCCAACCACTTAACAGTTTAACATTTAATTTAACGTAACCACGCAAAAATTTGGAAACATAATTTGCCTTTAAGTTCCAGACATGGACTACACCTTGCTTTATTCTGGGCAGTCCGGTATCTAGAGAACCACACATTACACAGTTAAACGGTTTCCTTTCAGGGAAGGTTTAAGATAGTGGTTCTCAGTGCATCTCTGGGGACTCATTGACTTTATTTCTGCACTTTTCTTGCTCTAATGAACCTGACTCAGCTCATAAAGGGCTTCATAATTACCTGGTGACTCCAATCAGATGTCTGGGACTAAGAACTACTGGTTTAAAAAAAAATTGATGATGCATTGAAATCATGGAGAAGAGAGACAATTAACCCTTAGAAGCTACTGTTTCTACTGGCCATAAAAAATGATGGCCACATTACATTGTTAATGTAGTTTTGTATTAATTCATTCTTGTTCATAGTATATTCAAATGAACAGAGAAATACTGTAGATTGTATACTTGCAGATTGTATACTTTCATCCTTACCACATTTGTGTATGTAAGCGTTGAATTTCACAAACAGGAAGCGCTAAACATAGTCATATTTTGTGAAAAGAAAAAGCATTCTCTACTCTCTCACCATTCATCGCATCCAAACAAACATGGAAATGATAAATGGGCAAACTTGAACATGCAAATTGAATGTAATTGTAATTCTCAGTGTAACCTACTGTGCAATTACTTATGTAATTATATAATTATGTTTGACTGGCTTAATAATAACTGTAATAACTGTAGACTTCTAAGGGTTAAACTGGATGCCACAACAAGAAAAGATTGTAAAGATCAAGATTGTATTATGTGCACATTAGAGCTGGCCTGAATATTTTTGAGTATGTCTTTATTATTTTGGTGTTTAAGCCTATGTTGTAACCTTTTGATGTTGTGTGTACGCTAAAGCTAATAGTGCAAACATGTCTGAGAAATCACGTGTGGGAGCACTTTAAATTGAAAAAGGTCAGGATTAAGTCGCACATTTGAATAATCTCAAAATGTAAACATACTTATCGTACTGTCTGGTGAGTTCCACCAGCGGATTAAAATCTAACACCCTAATAGGTTAAAATGTATAGCCTTACCATCTACCTGGCTCACAAAAGCCGCATTTGAATAAGAGACTACAATTGCTGCTTCTATAGCAACATATAGCACGCAAGCACTGACTATTCAAACAGTGCTGACAAATACTGGGTATATATTTGAACCACAGTTATGAAAAATTATGTACGTTTGTTACAGAGATTTGAATGCCGTGAAATGCTGTTTGGGCCAGTCGCAGTGTACATGCAAAGAATGTAAGGTTAAATAAATTTGGTGAGACTGCTTGATGCCAGGTCAATGCAAGAGAGCTTTAGGAGAGCAAGGCTTAGGCCAGGCATCGTGCGTCGTATTTTTGTGCGTAGGACTTTTGTGCATGTCCAGTTTCTTTTCAGTTCTACTTCTGGTGAACTGTAAGCCAGTGCAGGCCTTCAGCAGGCTTGAGATGTGAAAAATACAGAAAGTGACATTTCAGATTTGGGGAAATGTCAAGAAAGTGCTTTCTGCTCTGTGTTCAACCAGCGTATTCCCTACAGCCAGTCACTATTACGTTCTCTGTCTTTACTCAGTAGTGACTGGATGTGGACTTTGTTTACCAGGAAAGTATTTACAATTCGTCAGTCCTCAAATGGTGCTGTGGATTGAATCGGGTTCAGTATTGCTGTCAGGACCAGTGTTTTAAGATCACTTGTGCGTTTTTTGTGCTATTGTCATGCACCATTGTGGACAGCCTTTTTTTTTTATATTTTAAGCATTTGGAATGTTTCTCAAATTGTCTCCATTTTCAAGCCTTGCTTTGTATAAGCACTCATATGAGTACTAAAATGTATTACCACTACAACCAAAGCTACCCCACTCAACGAGACAAAGAATAGTCCTCTGCTTTTTTAAAGATCAGTTACTAACTTTAGGAGTATTTCAGTATTATTATATTTTTTGGGTATTTGAAGCATTGTTTGTTTTTATTTCTTCAGCTCTTTATTTTACTTTCATATCACCTTGATTGTATATAATATTAATAATAATAATAATGAAAGGGCCCATACAGTATAAAGATACTATCAGAAAGGAAACCATTTGTGATTTAAAGGGAAGTGTTGAATGGGAGTAAATATGTGTATATGTCCTTACAAACAAAATGCTGAAATAAGTTATGTAACTGAAACAGAACTAAGAACGAAGCAAAATAGAATCAATAAATATTGATACACCTCATTTAAATAATGTGTGTTCTTTTTATATTTTTTGGACATGTTTGTGGATTTTTTTTATGTGTTATATATCTGGACAACTTTGAAGCCTATTGGTGGATCCTTCCAAGGTATTTTATGCCATAGTCATCCAAAGAGAGCCTAATTGACTTCTGCTTACTCCTTACAAAGACATAACAGAAGTGGTTGTTAGTGTTCTCCTCCAAGCGTGTTGAGTTGGCCAGTGATGTTGCACTAGCAGATGCAGAGGAACTTCACATGCCTTCATGAAGCCTTGACCCTCCACGTTTGGTAGTTAATGGGTGAAACTACAGTGGGGACAAAATCCATCAAAAGAAAAACACTGTAAGAGTACTGAAAAAAGCAACTTCCTCCAGTTTTCTGATTCTGATAATACAGGAAAATCCCAATGCTGACATTTACACTGGGATACACTGTTCTTGAGTGTACTAAGAGGTATATTTCATCTGTTTATTTAACCTAAATATCACATTGATTGTATATGATGTTGTATATAATATCAATAATAATGACATTATAAAGATAAGATAAACTTTTATTTGTTCCACAAGTGGAACATTTGCTTTGTCATGGCAGAAAGTGGAAGTTAGGAGCAGCAAAAACTAAGAAAACAATAGAGTAGAATAGAAAAAAAGAGAATAAAATAAAATAAAAATAAAATACTATAGCTTCCACAAAATACCTTTCAAAAAATCTATTTGGGCTTTAAAGGAAGCATTGAATGGAAGTAAATATGTTTACATGCCCTTACAAACAAATGCTGAAATAAGTTACTAAACTGAACCAGATCTAAAAGAAGCAAAACAGAATCAATATTCTGATCCTGATTCTGATTCTGAACATACTGGATAATATCATTTACATTTACATTTACTGCATTTGGCTGACGCTTTTATCCAGAGCGATGTACATCAGTGCTCATGTCCACAACTGTTTCTTGTAAACAGCTTAAATCCACGTCAACTATTCAACCGAGATACTGCACATTATACAACATCTGTCAAATAATTAGCCAACACCTGCCAAACAATACTGGAGCAACATAAGACACAGAAAAGTCAAGAGAAGTGAAAGGAAGATTTTTTTTAAATAAGCAAGCAGTAGAATACGAGACGTAGTTAGTCGCCGAGGTGCTCCTTGAAGTGGTGGGTCCTCAGGCGAAGCTTGAAGACAGCGAAGGACTCTGCAGATCTGATCGGAAGAGGGAGTTCATTCCACCACTGGGGGGCGAGACTGAGAAGAATCTTGACGCATGTCTCCCTCTTCTTTTGAGCAGCGGAGGCTCGAAACGAGACGTGCTTGAAGCCCTGAGAGGACGAGAAGTGATTTTTTATTTAGACAGGTGTTCTTCTGTGTGTGTCCACAGGTATTAAAGTGGTGCTTGAGATATAAACCAAATTTACACCTTCCTCCAAATTTAGTTCTTCAGCCTGAACATGTTTGGTGTGTTTTCTTGGCACTGAAGCTACAATTCTTGATGTAGCTGAAAACCACATGCCATCATACACTGGCCTCAGTCTACTTAAGTAGCCTCCAATAGACTTGCTGATTTGGTTTCTGACACTGGTGACAGTGGTCCTCAAACTCCAGTGACCCTTAGTTGGGTTGCAGCAAAAATGTGGACCGCCGGGGGGTCTCTGAGGACCAGTTTGGGAAGTGTAACTGTATGACATACTGTTATCTATAAAAAATGGATAACAGAGCTAACGCAGAAGCTGTTGCCATCTTGAAGCCTGAATTCTATCTGTACTTTTCTGTATCTGTACTTCTATCTGTCTATCTGTCCATTTTTACAGATAATGGTGTGTCATACAGAGCCAGAAACCACATAAGCAAGTCTATTTGAGATGACTTTACAGCTGCATGAGGTTTGCAGCAGGTTTGTGATGATTTAGTCATGCAGAATTGAGTGGCTATGAGCTTTCATTACTTTTCAGCTACATTAGTGACATTAACACCAGTGCAAAGCTAAAGAAACAGACTTCAAACACCAGACATGTCTTCACTGATCGGTTTACCCGCAGGGAAAGGGGGAAACTCATTTATCATAAAACACAATTTAAAAGAAAATGCTGTACTTTCTTTTCAGCCTGAAAAGAGGACAAACACTGCATTTCCACCCTTTTTGTTGCGATAAATATATTCCCCTACAAGGCATTTTGTATTAGAAATGTAAAAAACCTGAAATAAATTAATAATCTGAAGTCCTTTTACAGGATTTGTATTGATTGGCACAAAAATCAAGCGTATAAAAGGTTAAATTGCGTAATACCCATATATAGACTTGTGCAAAAAACCTATGGAAATTGTTTAAAGTGTCTTTCTGATAAAGTGTCTTTCTGCTAGCTAAGTTAACATTAGACAAACAAGAAAGTAGAAAAAGATTTGTTCTGTTTGGAAGAAAGTAA
>JBBJLR010000160.1:1021661-1036965 GCA_037577145.1 Brachypetersius gabonensis
TGGATCTCCAGACCAGTGTTAGATATTTAAGGAGCTATTAAGTGCTGAAACAGTAACGAGTGCATTTAAAGTTAAAGAACAGTCTAAGATTTGACTCTGTATCACCAACAACCAGTTAATAGGAGTCAGACCTTAGAAAGGAAACTGGCTTTATTTCACACATTTTCATTTATAGTTGTTCACTTAACAACCCTAATAAAAACCTTTAGTTTATTAAATAAATGGATAAGAGGTAAAAAACTGTGGTGTGATTTTTTTTTGACTGAAAGTTCTTACTGCAATATTAAATCCACCTACAGCCAAAGTGAATTACATTGGCATCGTTGGGTATATTGGCAAATGAACAATCAGGTCTTGAAGCTGCTGTGTTGGAAGCATGAAAACTGGGTGAGTGTAAGTATCTGAGTAATTTTAGAAAGGGCCAAATTTTGATGGCAGCTGGGTCAGAGTATTACTAACAGAGCAGGGCTTGTGGAGTAGCCACAGGTTCATGAGCACCCAGGGCTCACTGAAGCACATGAGGGTTAGCCCAAGGGTTGGCAACTTATAGCTCTGTGCGATGGCCACCTCGCTGTCTTCCCGTAGACTCCATTCCCCGTCTCCTGAGTATTAGTTTCACGTCTTACCGTATCCTGATTCACCTCCTCTCCTCCCATTCTCCCTTTCCCCCTTGTCTCCTTTTCTGTCGCCATGTTTCCGTTTGTGTCCTGTGTCCCAATCCGCCTCCATTGCTCCCTTCCTCCCTTTCTCCCTTGTCCCCATCTAGTGTTCATGTTCCATTTGTATCGCGTCCCGTTATTATTAGTTTCATCTGTTCCTTGTTTATTTACCTGTATTTAAACCCCAACCAATCCCTAGCCCTCTGAGTCTGTATTTGTCTTCCAAGGGTGACTGTGTATATCGTGCTTGTTGTATCCTACCCATTTAATGTTTATGATCTTCTGTTTTCCCTCTCTGTTTTGCATGCCCATGCTCCTCCGGTTTAAAACTTTTGTTTGCATGCTGTCAGCGTTGGGACCTGTATCCACGTTTCTGCTTGCGAAGCTGCGAGGAGGGTTTAACCCTGAATCCTGAGTTTGTTTTCTGTACTGTTTTCTTTGAGGAGCATGGGTCCAGCTTTTCAGTTCCTTGTCCTTTGTTGTGTTTGGGTTTCTGTTTTTGGTTGTGTTGTTTTGAGTCAGGGATTCTGTTTCTGTTCTGTGTTTCTTTGTTTTAAAACATATCTTGTAAACAGTACTGTGGTGTCCTCCCCATTCCCTCCCAGCACCACACAGTGACAGAATACAGACTCCCCTTTACCCATGGACGCCTCAGAGATACCCCTGCCTAGAGACCAGGCGTCCCCCGCTCTATCACAGTTGCAAGTTCCCTCCATCGACCAGCAACTTGGGGAACACCGTCAGCAGTTGGAGTTCCTGACCCAGGCTATGCAGGAGATCTTGGGGGGCCTAAGGGGGGCCGCTACACCACCTGCTCCACCTCCAGCTCCGACTCCACCTGCATCCGCTGCTCCACCTGTATCTGCTGCTCCACCGGAGAAATCCCTACAGAGGGTAGCACACCACTCATCACTCCCTGAGAGGTATGCGGGAGATCCAAGGGGGTGCAAGAACTTTCTTCTGGCCTGTGATCTTTTCTTTGCAGAAAATCCCGGACTCATAGAAGGGCAGCGGATATCGACGGTGATCTAGAGGCTGACGGGGTGGGCTCAGGACTGGGCAGTGACTGTCTGGAGAGGAGGTGGCATCAGCACCTCCTCCTACGCCACCTTCATCCGTCAATTCCAGACGGTCTTCGACCACCCCGGGCAGGGATGAAAATGTGGCACCCGACTTCTGCGGCTGAGACAGGGCTCGGGCTCTGTTTGTGATTACACCTTAGAATTCCGGATCCTAGCCGCTGACAGCGGCTGGAACGAGGAAGCCCTCCTCACCGCGTTCCGTGAGGGTCTTAACCCCGAGATGAAGACGGAGCTCGCCTGTCAGGACACAGACATCGGGTTGGAGGAGGTTATCAAGCTGGCCATCTCCTTAGATCTCCACCTGAGAGAGAGATCGGGAGGATTGAAACCAGCTCCTTGCTCCTCACCTCCAGACCCTCCAACCTTGCCGAGTACCACCTGCCACAGTCGTCCCTGTTCCCGGAGAGCCCGCCCCAGAGCCAGTGCAACTGGGGGCGTCTCGGTTGGACCAACGACGACAGCGACAACAGGCAGGGGTGTGTTTTTACTGTGGACAAGAGGAGCACTGGCGTCTTCAGTGTCCCCTACGACCTTCTAATTTATCCCTGACTCAGGTTACGGACTTTCAGTTAGCTAATCAGTTTGTTGTTTCTGTTTCTCTGTCTGGTTTTAATCCTGTTCCCTCTGTTTGTGCCCTCATAGATTCGGGATTGGCTGGGAATTTTATTTCACAGTCTCTTGTAGTGTCCTTACACATCCCTACATGTCAGTTGGCCAAATCTGTCACGATCCATGCCCTTGATGGTCACCCCGTTTGTAACACTTCCCTTAGTTCCGTCACTGTACCCATTTCCCTCACAGTCCAGAACACACACACAGAGGTTAGCACGTTCATTGTCCTGCCCCAGTCTCACCACCAAAATATTTTAGGGATCCCCTGGTTACGTCTTCACAACCCCCAGATTAACTGGCAAACCCACAGTATAGTGTCCTGGTCCCCGTCTTGTCATGCCACATGTTTAGGTCAGTCGCTACCCCTTCACTCCACCTCCATAGAAAGTCCCTAGTCGACCACACCTGTTGACATCCCTGCACCGTACACTGACCTCGCTGAAGTTTTTTCTGTTTCAAGGGTAACCCGTCTTCCTCCACACAGACCCTGGGATTGTGCGATTGACCAGATTCCAGGAAAAAACCCTCCTCGGTCACGTATCTATCCATTGTCCGAGCCGGAAAACCGGGCAATGGAGAGGTACGTGTCTGATACCCATATTTAACATTTAGATTTTCCTCCATGTTTATCAGGAAATCACGCTCCCCTGCCTCCGCCAGTTTTTTTTTGTGAAGAAAAAGGACGGGGGTGTCCGGCCGTGTATTGACTACCGTGGGCTCAATGACGTCATAGTGAAGTATACGTACCCGCTGCCCTGATTCCGGCTACCATCAAGCGGCTTCGGGGATCCATCTTCTTCACGAAGTTGGATCTCCGAAGTGCATACAACCTAGTGCGCATCAGGGCGGGTGATGAGTGTAAGACTGCTTTTAGCACCACATCCGGCCACTATGAATATTTAGTTATGCCTTATGGCTTGGCAAACGCCCCCTCTGTGTTCCAGGGCTTTGTTAACGATGTTGGACTGGTTTGTGGTCGTCTATATAGACGACATATTGATATATTCCTGTTCCTTTGATGAACATGTTAAACACGTAAGAAAAATACTCACCCGCTTGTTAGAGCATGGGTTGTATGTGAAGGCCAAGAAATGTGAGTTCCATAAAGAGGAGGTCACGTTTCTCGGTCACCGCATCGGCCAGGAGGGTGTCTTCATGGAGGAGGCAAAAGTGGGGGCAGTGTCTTAGTGGCCAGAGCCCACGACAGTCAAGGACGTGCAACAGTTCCTGGGGTTCGCCAATTACTACAGACGGCTTATTAAGAACTACAGTACGGTGGCTGCCCCTCTGACATCCCTCCTTCGAGGCTCTCCAAAGGTACTCCAAAGGTAGATGCCTCGGAGGTAGGGATCAGGGCAGTCCTGTCTCAACACCACGGCTTCCCCAGGAAATGTGCTTTTTTTTCAAGGAAACTGACGGAGACGGAAAGGAACTACAATGTCGGCAATCGTGCCGCACCGTGACACTCTGGATCCGCATGCAGCTCTTTCATCCTTATGTTGCTGCTCCTGTGGCTTTGGAAAATAAATAATAATTTAACACTAGAATGGCGGCTAACTGGCTGCGGCCGTCAATTGACGCAGTGCCAAGTTTTGCACAAGACGCTTCCTGATACAACGCTGCTGCAATATGTTCGGCCATTTACTCCTGCAGCCTGCTGGCATACTTTGGACACAGAGCCCGTCATACAGTGCCAGTTGCTGAATCAGAATTATGATCAGAATCAGATCATATGATCATGATCAGAGTATGTGAGTGACTTATATAAGGAATGTGATTCTAGTTGATTCCGGTGTCTCTCAAGCACAACAGTCTAAAACAACAACAAAATGTAAAACTTTGTGTGTACATGTGCCTTCACCACATCTATATTCTCTTACAGAGCTGCTGCTGCTCCAATTGGCCGATAGACACGATTCTGACTCGGATGAAATTACGTCATTTGACGTTGTCAGCTATTCTAGGTTTTAAGTGTATTGTTTTTTTTTTATTGTAGTTCGAAATTTGAAGATTATTGTGCTCTTGTAACATTAAAATACAATGTGTTTAATGTTTTGAGTTCTAAATGTTCAAAATGTTTTTTTTGAATAAATAAAATTTCACAAACAACACACTAGTCTAGCTTTTATACACAGCATAAAAGTAAGTATATGCAGCGTCCTCTTCATTTTAGATGTAAGAAAGGATTTGCGGTTCTCGTTGTTTTCTCTTTGTGGGAACAGGGTCCAAACAGCTCTTTGAGTGTTAAAGGTTGCCGACACCTGGGCTAGCCAGTCTGGGTCAGTCCCACAGAAGAGCTACAGTAGTACAGTTTGCTCAAGAAGTTCATTCTGGCTGAGATAGAAAGGAGTCAAAACACACACTACATAGATGGGGACCGTTCAGAATGCCCATGCTGACCCCTGTCCACCACTGAAAGACCCTCTAATGGACATTTGAGCATCAGAACTGGATCATGGTGCAATAAAGGAAGGCAGTTTGGTCTGATCACTCACATATTACTTTACATGATGTGTGTGTGTGTGACCTGCACAATATTAAGCCCATGGTTTTAATGGTATAACTTGCAAGTTGCAACGGTTGCAGTTGATTAAATTGACATCTGGGGAATTTAGAGTCCAAATCAACATCTAGACCTCTTTAACGTTGCTATAAAAGGTTGTTTTCCTCTTTAATATATATTTAGTCAAATCAATTTCAGAAACTAAGATTAAATATAAAGTAAAGTGGTCCTTTATAGTCATGCATGAACACACCACAGTGTAAAATTCTTTCTCTGCATTTAACCAATTTAACCCATTTGACCCATTCACCAAGTGAGGGGCACCCAGGGAGCAGTGTGTGGGGATGGTACCTAGCTCAAGGGTACCTCAGTGGTGCCACTAGCAGTCCTGGGATTCAAAACCACAACCTTCTGATCATTAGGGAGCAGTATGTCTATAGTGAGTTAGTATTTAGGATGATTTTATATTACATCTGCAATATAATAAATTGTTAAAATTAATTTTGAATTTGAATTTCACCTCTCATGCCCATTGGCTGACAACCATCAAATCCTGTTCACTGTTATGAAACTGAAGGCACTGGTGTCATAATGTGTAAATCTAACAATATTCCTTAGTCATAAAAAATCCTTTGGCAGCTCTTTTTTTTCTTTTTGCACTCATAAATCACGGGGCTAAAATTAATTTCAAAAAGTGGATATAAGTCACGGTACAAATATGACAGCTTTATTAGGGGTTTTGGATGGCTTAAATTTGTCTGAATTAATGTGACACTTTTGGACTGAATGCCACCCCATCAGAAAATTGGATCATTGCACAAAAAAGACTTCATGACAGCCGAGCAGATAGAGCAGGAGATGAATGGCGCCGTTCAAGGAGTGTGTCTCCAAAATTTGGAAACATTAAAGTGCAATGCATGTGCATGTATCTGCGCGCTGGGATCTGGTTCGAGGCTGTTGCTTGTGCGCTCTCTGAGATTTGCAGAGAGATTGTATTTAAACACTCTGTGCCGAAAATGCTAATGCCACCGTTCTCGCCAAGCCCTGCAGCTGAGAGCAGGATTTCTGTTATTAAACCTATTTTTTTTTCTTTTTCTTACTGACCTTTGGTAAAATATGTTTTGTTATCTGATTTGCTTTAAAACAGCGTTTGTCATATCTTGATTAAAATCAGCGGGAACTTGCAAAACATAGTTAAAAACATGCAAGTTGATTCAACTGCTGGCTCTGTTTTGTTTAAAGGGAAAAATTTAGATTGTAACGTTGGTTAAAAAAGCTGAATAGCACCAAGATAAGCAAGAGACTGTGTGCCCTATAATTATAAGTGAACAGAGCCTTTACAGTAGTTTTCTCACAAGCGCCATCCACATTATTTGCCCACTATATCCCTAATGGCTCCTTTTATCTGTTCATATTAGATTTTGAATTAGATCATGGTTTAAATTCTAATCAAGCAAGTCTGCTATTTAAACAGAATGGCAATGTACATGATTGCAAAAATTGTTGGAGGCTGGAAGCCAAATCCCAAGTCAACAGTGCTTTCAGCCTTATTATATAAGAGAATCAATGTCTACTGAATTAATCAGTCTGAGGCATGCACAGTCTTGCTGTACATAATGTACTGCAGCGTTAGAGCCGGTAAACTAATAGAAATGATTACATTTATGTAAAATATACATCCAAAAGTTAGTCAACCACCTGCTCTTATAATGCCACCTCTGAAATCAACACCATTTGTAGGGATTTATTTGCTGCAGGTTTTTTATGAAGGCTGCTGGCAAGGCTTTATGAGAGATGTTGGAAGATTGCTGTAAATGTCTGATTGCGCTTAGCCAGGAGAGCATTAGAGAGGTCAGGTGCTGATGTTTCGTTCTGGATCATAAATACCACTCCAGCTCATCCCGAAGGTACGAAATGGAGCTCCATCACTCCAGAGAGTGGAGTGGAGGTTATACAAGCTGTGCACGTTAAGTTGATTCCACAATTGGTGCACCTTAAGGCAGCTAAGTTGACTAAACAAAATTGGTATCTGGATACTTTTAAACATTTGGATTCCAAATACAGTAACCCCTCAGTTTTGCGCTGATTCAGACTAACGCAGATTTTTCAGAGAACCCACATGTATTTGGTTCTCACTGAAAAGTTGAAAAGAAGAAGAAGAAGCTACTGCAGCATGTAGAATGACTGATCTGTGTCTTGTCCTCATATTTTAGTGTTTTAACACCACCCCCCCCTACAATTTTCAACAGTTATCTCAGTTTATTTAGTATTAGTAGCTTCAAGATTCAAGATTCTTTATTTGTCACATGCAGTCATACAATTACAACACACAGTGAAATGTATCCTGAACCACTCCTTTCTGACTGTTCGAACATTAAAAACAATAGTAAACAAATGTACAAAAGTACATTTTAAATGAAAAAATCTGGACATTTTCTGAAACACAAATAACATAGAAATGAGTAAATATAACTATAAATATAAGTAAATATAACTATAAATGTAAGTAAAATTTTAAATGTAAAAAATATAAGTAACTTAAACTAGGAGCATCACAATATAAGTGAAATTATATGTAGGCTGTTTTTTTAATATGTATTTATATAAATAAATGTAGCAGCAATATGTACATTGTGCAAATGGAATGCTAAAGTGCATTGTGCCATAATAGCACAGCAATATAAAACAAAGTGATGAGAGTAATGTTAGCAGAACAATTTAGCAGAATGACCAGAGTAATGTAACCAGTGACCAGAGTAATGTAAGCAGTAGTGTAGCAGCATGTGTTGTAATAACAATACACTTAATAGCTCCTGAGAGTGGTGTGCAGGACGTGGGAGATGGCGTCCTCTGTGGATCTGCTGGGTCGGTAGGCAAACTGAAGTGGGTCTGTGGTGCTTGGGATGGAGGAGGAGATGATGTTCTTCAGCAGCCTCTCGAACACCTTCATTACCACCAAAGTCAGTGCAACCGATCGGTGATCATTCAGGCATGAGGACTTGTTGTTCTTGGGCATGGGGATGATGGTGGCTCTTTTAAAGCACGTGGGAACCACGGACTTTGCCAGGGACTTGTTTAAGATGGAAGTGAACACACCTGCTAGCTGGTCAGCACAGCAAAGCAGCAGATCGGCCGGTGATGCCGTCTGATCCCACCACTTTTCTGGTGTTCACTCTCCTCAGCACCGCTTGGACATCATGCTCCGTGATGCTGATCACTCGTTCCTCGCTGATGATATCACTGTCCTCCGTTGTCAGGCTGTAGATAGCACTAGCCGCCTGGCTAATCTCGAAACGGGCGTAGAACTCTTTCAGCTCATTGGTGAATGCAGAATTGGCACTGATCGCGGTGTCCTTGGCTTTGTAGTCCGTGATGGTGCACAGTCCATGCAACATACTCCGTGTTTCACCCCGTGGAAGTGAGACTCCACGTGCTCCCGATATCGGCGTTTGGCATCTCTCACCGCGTGTCAAATGCCGCATGAAGCCGTTTTGTAGGAGGCGCTCATATCGCCGGTGGCGAGACCCGAGTTGTGGGTGTGGCGGTCCTGCCGTTCACTGCAGCGCGAATCGATCTGTCCACCCATGGGTTCTGGTTGACTCTCACTGTAGGGATGATGTACTCCGCTAGCATGCTAATGAAGCTAACTGCTACCTCCATAAACTTGTTGATATCGTCCATGCATGACCGGAACATGTCCCAGTCTACGTCATCGAGCGCGTCCTGTACCGTAGCTTCTGATTGGGCAGACCAGCGTTTCACCTCCCTTGTGACTGCCTCATCCTTATGTATGTTTTGTTTATATTGAGGGATGAGGAAAATGGCATTGTGGTTGGATTTTCCAAAAGCTGTATGTGAAACAGCTTTGTAGAGGGCTGTGTCTGGATCTTTGTTTTGGAGCGCACTCTGCACACCATGTAGTTCAGCCAGAGCCATACTTGTGTCTGCATGGGGTGGGATGTAGACCGCCTTGGTGATGACCGAGGTGAACTCACGGGGTAGGTAGAAAGGGCAACACTTAATGCTCCGGTGTTCCAAATGAGGCGAACAGCCGCTGGAGAGAGTAGAAATGCTCCTGACATCGCATCATTTTCTGTTAACCATGAGAGACACTCCTCCACCTTTGGTTTTGTTTGACTCTGCCGTTCCGTCCGTGCGGAACACGGAATGAGTCCGGCAAAGTTACGGCACGGTACGGCACAGTGGGGGTCAGCCATGTCTCAGCGAAGCACATAATGTTACAATCCCTCATGTCTCGTTAGAAAGTAACTCTGGCCCTTAGGTTGTCTAGCTTGTTCTCCAGTGACTGTACATTAGCCAGCAGGATACTGGGCAGTGGTGCACGGTGCTTTGGACAGCAGCACGTTTCTTTGTTCTTCGCCTCGGGCGAGCGTCGCATCCATTGTTGTTGTCCGAGCCGATGTTGAGAAGCGTTCTGCTATCATAAACTATTAAACCGGCTGACTTTGAAACATGAAATAAGACAATAAATAAATAAAAACTAAAAAAGCAGTCAGGAAGGCATCTGGACGTGGCCACGCCATCTCAGTGAATCTGTGCCCTGTCTGTGTAAGCTGTGTCCTGTGTAAACATGTGGGTAGAGAGACTTATTTCAGAGTTTCCTCTGTGTACAAGTGTTTGTTTTGGCTCGCCGCTCTCTAGTAATGCTAACTGCTAATGCTAATGTTTTTTTTAAGCAATAAAGTTTTCTGAATCTGATTATTTATTTATCTTTACATTTACAAATGTAATGCATTAAACTGAGTTTAACAAGAAATGTAAGCATATTTTGGGGCATATTTAGGATTTACACTATAAAAAAATGTTTAGGCATTTTTTTCCCCAAAACACAACAATGCGAAAAGCAGGGGATTACTGTATTCACATATTTACTTCAGGTGGCAAGTCTCACTTAACCAGGACCGGGTTTCCCATAGCATGCTTCTGTTATGATCATTCTGGGTGCTAGAGAGAGTGTTCAGTATCATAAAAATAATCATTGTCTATATTTCTATAGTGCATTTACAAATGCAAGATTGCTTTACAAATAGTTTCGACATAGAACAAGTAACAGCATTTAACAGACAGTTGTAGAGAAAAGAAACATTAAACAGGGCGAATTAGAGAACACAGAGTACAGAGGCAGGAAAGAACAAATAGAGCAGAGACAAGAGTTAGAAAAAGAGCCATAACACTGAGAGAAAAGATACATTTTTAATTGGCTTTTGGAGGAAGTAAGAAATGAAGCATTGTGAATATTCTGAGGGAGGGAATTCCATTGTTTGGTAGCCACAGAAATAAAAGATCTATCACCCACTGAAGAAAGTCAAAATGTTCTGGACATTGAATAATCCAGTCCCAGATGAACATAAAGAATGGTTAGGAGAGAAGCAATTCACTGAGAAGGTGGGACAGAGAACCATGGAGAGCTTTAAAGGTAATGAGAAGTGGCTTAAACTGAAAGTCACTGACCCAGATGACTGCTGTTTAAAGTTGTTGGCTATTTTTCAAAGCATACAGTAAGTACTGCAATGATGGGATGGAGATTTCCAGCATTCCACAGGATTTTGTTCGTTTTTGTTAATTAGCTTCCATTGTCATCTCAATGTCATCTGACACTGTCATCTCTTGACACTGTCATCTCTTATGCAACATTAAACACTTAAAAGCCCTGGTTGACAAAATGTAAAAAAACCGAATAGTTTGTTAATATTTGATGTTTTGTTCATGTTTAATGAACTCACATTTTAATATTTAATTACATTGTTGCATTTTTTTTGATGCAGTTTTGTGTTCCAGTTCAGGTATTTGGTGTCTTTATGTTATTAATGACTGGCATCAGTATGTGTAACTGCTGTAATGCGATGCTTAGTTTATGAAGAGATTGATAAACAGTGAGCTACTATGCCATTTAAAAATAATCCAATCGTTTTAATAGACAGTGCAATGACATGCAGAGAAAAAATACAGTACTCAGAGATAAAGTACAGTAAAATTACAGTATGAGGACACTAGTTTTACTATAATGTTTTGCCTACTATAAAAGGAGGCACTCAAAACTGGGTGGATCTACAGAGCTTTCATATGAATCTTATCCTACATACCTTCTTTCTCAGCCTCGTCTTTTTTCAGAAGCACCTCTGGTTCGTCGTCTTTCTCTTTTTCCTCCCCCTGAATTGGTTCTTCTGGTGGAAAACAAAATAAGATCGCAGCTTTGAAAAATGGCAGGAAAAAATGTTCAGAGGACTCTCCATGGAGCTCATTTAAGCCTGTGGGTCAAAACAGCTCTCTAAAAAGTCCCTTGTTTCATTTTCCCCATGCCCAGCAGGCCTTTTCCTCTGCAGAAATTTCAGCTGGAGTGTGAAACACATCTAAAGATAGAGGAATGACAGAGTGGCTGAGGTCTTTGCCTGCTAGCAGACCACGAATCGCTATTTTTCAAACCGGTTCCAGACAGTAAATGGTAGCAGACTCCTTCATAGGAGTCAAAAATACAAAAGTACAGTTTATGAAAGGCGAGCAAAATTCACCTGACAATGAAATCATTTGATAAACGGTGTGTCCAGGCAACCTGAGGTGAAATCCGCTTTAAGCAGAAGATAAAAATCCAGAAAGAAGCCCCCAAAAAGAGAATGTATTTGAATTCAGTTGCTGTTTACCACATAAAATAATGGTTCCTGAGGAAGAATGTACACAATATGGACAAAAGTATTGGGACACATCTGTTTTTCAGGGTTTGGGCCCCTTACTTTCAGTGAGGGACAATCTTAATGCTTCAGCAGACAACACTATTTTGGATAACACTATGCTTCCAACTTTACATTTATGCCATTTAGCAGACATTTTTATCCAAAGTGACTTCCATTCCCTAACTACAGGGGGAGGTCTCTCCGGAGCAACTTGGGGTTAATGGTCTTGCTCAGGAATCCAGTGGTGGCGTACTGAAGGTAGGATTCAAGAACCTTTTCTGTTCCAGCATGACTGTGTCCCAGTGCACAAAGCGAGCTCCATAAAGACATGCTAGAGGAGTTCAGTGTGGAAGAACTTGACTGGCCACATAGAGTCCTGACCTCAACACCATCCAGCACCTTTGGGATCCAGACCTTCTCGTCCAACATCAGTGTCTGACCTAATAAATGCTATGAATGGACACAAATTCCCACAGAAACTCCCAAATCTTGTGGAAAGTCTTCCAAAGGTGGAAGCTTTTAGAGCTATAAAAGAGGACCAACTCCATATTAAAGTTTATGGATTTGAATGCAGTGACATTTAAGTCCCTTTTGGTGTAATGGTCAGGTCTTCCAATGATTTTGTCCATTTTGTGAAACTGTTGACATTTCCACATCGGTTTGCAGGATTTTCTGCTTAAAAGAGAACTCGTCTTGTGTGAGAAGGAAATGCTCATGTTTAGCACATCTGTAGCTAAATAACCAAGCAACAGATGATTAAAGATTTCTGCACATTTTTTCACAGTGTAATGAATTTTAAGTACTGCAGTGGAAGCAGCATCTAAAAGTGTTTTATGAAAATCATTTCCCATTGATTTCTCTCTCACCGCACGGGCGCTGTTCCGCACAAACATCTCAATACGCTCAGCCATATGAGAGCTGTACCGCTTGCGGGATCATACCAGGGGACCCATAATACAGCCAGATAAGGGGAAGTTAAACCGTTCATCTCTGGCAAGCCCACAGGCTCGCTTCTTCAAGCCTTGCTGGGCTAAGATCAAGCCTGAATGCCGCACTGTACTTCAAAGAAGCCATGTTTCTCCTGTAGTGTACCGTCTCTGATTTCAGAAATCGAATTAGCAAAGTATTTGCACATTCCATTGATATTCATTAACTTTTTAATGAAAATGTATAGTTTTTTCCACCTTGTTTTTCCATGTACAGGGGTCGTCGAGTTGCAACAGTCTTGACATACCACATTTCGTGTTTACGGCACTCACTCCCACTTGTTTTGGCACTGGCCTCGAACTTACAGACTACGTGGGTGAACTAGTTTGCTTGTGCGTGGAGTTTCCTTTTCCTGTTTCTGTGGCGTAGTTGTGTTTTTATCATTTTTACTATGCTAGTATCAGTAAGGGACTGAGGCTAGAGTGTGTTTCGACTAACATCAGAACTTGGGCTACATCCCTGACGAAGGATCTGTGTCGTAACTTGAGGATCCCCTGTAACCTCCTTAAGACTCACAATGACTAAATATGTAACTCTAATATAACATAAATGCAACAATATTATCTTATCCAGTTAAATTCTCCACCCCATAGTCAAATTAAATGTTTTGTTCCTCCACAGAAACACTCTTCTGCACAGTTTAATGCACAATTTCTCTGTTTCTGCTGTTTCACATCATGGAAACAAACAAGCATAAAATATAGAACATATTTAAGCACTGATTCATCATTTCTCATTCATTCACTGAAGGAAAAATACTTGAGTGTCCACTGCTCAGACACTGATGCTCAGATTGCTTAGCTGTATACAAGCACAATGCATGGGATAAGAGTAACAACGGAAAGCAGTGTTTAGTTCTGTTGATGTTCTAAGTGGTGTAACAAGAGTTTACATCTCATTCTCTATTTGCTGAGTTTAATAAAGTACAAAATCTACCAAATAATGGGATACCACATAAATTCAGCAAATAAAGAGTATCAAGCAGTTTAGTATGTAGAAGTGTGTTTTTAGTTCAGTCAAACCTTTCCAAGAGAAGCAACTCTCAGTGAAAGATAAAGAGGAAGATTAAATAACGCTGAAATGATGTATCTCTTGGTCCACTCATCTCTAATTGGCAACTCGTATTTCCAAATTACATAAAAAATAGAAGTTTATTATATATTTGAATATGTATAATTCTAGAAAATCAGCTGATTCTGTAGAACAGATATCTAGATAGATATTAGATCAAATGTTTTAATGAACTTTCTTTAAACACTTTATTTGTTACACACACAAACACAGAACAGAAAAATGGGACATTTTATCTATTTAACTCCAGTGAGCCCACACACCACAATAATACACACACACACACACTATTGGGAAGCCACCACAGACAGCGCACAGGGAGCAGCTCCAGGTGTTTTTTAGTCAAGGTCACTGACAGGAGAGCTAATCCTGGCATGCATGACTCTGTGGTGAGAATCTGGAGTTCCTGGAGGAAACCCACATAGACACAGGTAAAACATGCAAATTCCAATAGAAAGGAGCCTGGCTGCCCAGTGTGCGGGGTGGGCGGGGGTCTGTCTGGCTGTGAGGGAGCAGCGCTGACTGTGTGTGTGAGGTTTCCTGATGTTTGGTTTATGAATGCCAGTGATTTTATTTGTTAATCTAATAATGAATTTTTTGGCTCTAATGTTTGTCCTGCTCTGTTTGGTTTCTTCAGTCGTCCAATGAGGAGCTGCATGTAGCCACATCAGCGTTCTCCTGCACACGGACGAAATGGGAAAATGAGTACTGCAGAAATGTGGGCAGATCAAAGGGTCGGCCCCTGGCTATCCTCCACCACACACACACACACACACTTATGCCAAACATTGAGGCTGCACTCGCCCTTCTCGCTCCAGACAGCTGCCTGCTGTGTCATTACGCATATTATAATTTTTCACTTAGCCCTAAAAGCTCAGCTATGCTGCAGATTTACTCACAGTCAGATCATTCCAATATCCTGACACTCATCTACTGACGTTTCCTAATGTTCTGTTTACGGATCTCATTTATTTTGCCCTTTTTAAGGAAGAAAATGTCTTCAAATAACTGTGAAAGGTTAATAAATGACTCGGGATGTATTTATATATAAATACAGCCATGGAAAAAAAAGACTGCGTGTGTGACGTCATCAAACAACTCGACTTCGACTTTCCTGACTGACTAGTTAACTTGGAAATGTCTGGAGTCATTAAAGCCCTAATATAAATATACACACACACACACACACACACACACACACACACACACTACTGGTCAAAGGTTTTGTAGCAGAAGTTCCCATAAGTGCGTGGCATCCTAAAGCAGCTTGATGGGGTTTAAGTCTGGAGACATCTGGTCACTCCATGTTCTCCAGCTGACCACCTTGTTCTTTTTTCTAAGGTGGTTCTGGCAGAGCATGGACTTATGTTTTGGGTCACTATCTTGCTGTAGGACGAACCCGACCAACTCAGCCCAAACCAGAGGAACTGCATGGAGCTCCAGAATTATTTCCCACTTCTGGGTAACCTCAGCATTTTTAAACATCTTGCAGTTCAGCTCTGTCCTTTGTACCATTTCATGGTATTCACTGGACTTGAAAAAAGTTTGAAACATCAGGGTGTTTTAAAACCTTTGACCGGTCATATATATATTTATATATGTTTGTGTGTGCGTGTGTGTGTGCGTGTGTGCGTGTGTGTGTGTGTGTGTGTGTGTGTGTGTGTGTGTGTGTGTGTGTGTGTGTGTGTGTGTGTGTGTGTG
>JBBJLR010000160.1:1037065-1059353 GCA_037577145.1 Brachypetersius gabonensis
TACGGTTTTCTATTCTTTTCTGAATTATTGCAGTGTGTGTGTGCGTATGTGTGTGTTTGTGTGTCTTTGTCTGTGAGTGTGTGTGCGTGTGTGTGCGTGTGTATGAGTGTGTTTGTGTGTGTGTTTGTGTGTGTTTGACTGTGAGTGTGTATGTGTGTGTGTGTGTGTGTCTGTGTGTGTTTGTCTGTGAGTGTGTGTGCGCGTGTGTGTTTGTGTGTGTATGTGTGTGTGTGTGTGTGTTTGTGTGTGTTTGTGTGTGTTTGTCTGTGAGTGTGTGCCTGTGTGTGTGTGTGTGTGTGCGTGTGTATGTGTGTGTGTTTGTGTGTGTGTTTGTGTGTGTTTGTCTGTGAGTGTGTGTGTGCGTGTGTATGTGTGTGTGTGTGTGTGTTTGTGTGTGTGTTTGTGTGTGTTTGTCTGTGAGTGTGTGTGTGCGTGTGTGAGTGAGTGAGAGACAGAGAGTGCAGTAGTGTGTGTAGAGCTGCTTTTCTATGGTCTATATTCCAACCACCTCACTCCTGATTCAGTTTCTGATGGATGAAACAGTCACACACACACTGCTCTGAACTTCACTGCATTAATTGCTACAGGTGTAAATAATGTAAGGGTGTATTTTTTGTTTGGAATATTGAATCCAGTGTTGGATTCCAAACAAAACACACACACTCCCACACATTACAAAAGCAATAACCAGAAAACACTGAGGCGGTCTCTTGTTTTTTTTTCATGGCTGTAGTGATGTCATGGGCGCCAGAGCCAGTTATCAAAATCAGTAGCTTCCAGCGCCCACGACTGTACGAGTGAATCTGAAGGACTGATGACTGCTCTTAAATGCCTGTTCCGCCATCTTTAATTAACACTTCGGAGTCATTAATGATCAGAGGCAGCTGTAACTTTTCATTACATTTATGTCCTACTTATACCTTCAGCCCTCATTTTTACATAGTTTCTCATTTTTATTCAGTAAAATCATATTTGTAATTTGTAAAGCAAGTCATTGGGACCCAGTGCCCTCCCCCCCTGTCCATCACTGATACTGCTTATTGAAATATTACAGATTTTGAAATTTAAATATTACTGATACTGCTACTGAAATACTACTGATACCGCTATTAATTATACTGCAATTGAAACATTACTGATTCTGATATTGATATACTACTGATTATGATGCTGAAATATCATTGACAGTGCTGATAAAATATAACTGATTCTTATAATGAAATATTACTGATTCTGACATCGATATACTACTGATACTGCTATTGTAATTGTACTAATACTGATAATGACATATTACTGATAGTGATGAAGATGTAATGCTGATACTGATAAGGCTAAATTGATACTGGTATTGATATATTTGTGACACAGATATTCATGTACTACTGACACTGCTCTGAATATATTACTGATATTGATATTGATTTATTACTGATATTGATATCGATTTATTACTTATACTGACATTGATTTATTACTGATATTTATATTGATTTATTACTTATACTAGTATTGATATATTACTTGTATTTAAGAGTGGTGCATCAGTCATTGAATGTTAAATTGAGCATTGAATGTATAATTTTAAAATCTGACCAATCACAAATGTTCTTTGAATGTTTGGAACAATTAATGCATTAAAGAGACTAAATCGTTTTGGTCAGATTAATGTATGCCATGCTGAATGATAAATTAATTCCACCTTCCTTTCATTTGATAGTGATAATACAGTGATAATTGGCTTTATTTAAGAAGCAGTTTACTCTTTTTTACTCATTTCTTGGTTTTCAGTTATAGGTAAAACATAAAAGATCACATTATTTAGATTTTTTGACAATGGTTCCTGCTGCAGTTCCAAAGTTTGGGTACTATTCCTATTTCTCACGACGTGCCCTTTATTGAAATGCCACGGAGGAACTGGAATGCACGGCATTAGCAGAACGACTGAGCAGGATATTTGCTGGCAAGTCATACGGCTCACTATAGACATGCAGCAAAATGACTGAAGGGCATGTTCTTCCCCCCTCTGGTACAGCCTCGTTCCAGCCAATTTCATTTATAATGCATGATTTTCAGTTGTGTTTTAACAATGTGCACTTTTATACACCCTTAGTGCTCCTAATTAAAGGCAAAATCACTTGAATAAATCAGAGCACATTGAGTTCTTGAAGTCATTACTCAAAAGACTCTTGCCTCACACCAGTCATTTTAAGAATTAAGCAATTTGCAGTTATTTGAAACTGTTCAGCAGCAGCTTTTAGGGACTTTCGGAGCGTAGAGGACGCTGGACAAGGCCAAATCACCAAGAAGGTGAAGAAGGCATCAAAGAGTCATCTCCTGGAGAGTGATGGGACTTGCTGCAGTCACAGGAGAACAAAGACATCCAGAATTAAGGCTCTGAATTGGATTTTGCTTTCAGTGCTATAAGCCAGTGATCTTGTGCTGATGTTGTGTCGCAGCACAAACACAATGAAGTGTCGCTACAGAGACATGGGTTTGTGTGAGTGGGGGGGGGGGGCAGTAAAACCGCCCTATTTCAATTCCATTTCAATTCAATTCGCCTTTATTTACATTGCACCTTGTACAACGAAATTTGCAATGCATTTTGGATATATATAAAAAAATAAATAAAAAACATTCACATTCCTCTTACACACCCACACACACACCCATAGGAGAGAAAATTAAAAAAAACCTTGCACAGTGTCCCTAGCCATTAAAAATAGTTATTAACATTATCTAACCAGATCAAATCAAATGAAATCAAATGAAATCAAATGAAATCAAATTTGTGAGAAGACCTAGTTTCATTAGGTTCAATTTGGTTATAGCTCTTGGTATGAAACTGTTCTTCAATCTGGAGGTACGTGCTTTTACAGCTCTATAGCACCGTCCAGACAGTCACAGAGAGAAGCAGCTGTGACAGGGATGGGCTGTTTCAGCCAGGATGTATGTGGTTCAGGGAAGACAGCGCTTTGTAAAGATGTCCTCAAGAGATGGTAGCGGCAGTCCTATTATATTTTGGATGTGTTGATGACTCTCTGGAGACTCTTCCGATCTGCCACTGTGCAGTTGGCATACCAAGATGTTAAGCAGTATGTCAAGATGCTTTCAATACAGCAGTAATAAAAGGCTTTCAGTAGCTCTGCTGCTAGTCCGTTGTTTCTTAGTGACCGTAGAAAATAGAGCTGCTGTTGAGCCTTTTTTACCAGGGCAGTGGAATTGATGGTCCATGTGAGGTCGCCAGTGATGTGAGTCCCCAGTAATTTGAAGCTGGAAACTCTTTCAACTTCCTCTCCCTTGATTTTGAACATGATAAGCCCAACCACTGTTGTGTCATCTGCAAATTTTACTATGGTGTTTGAGGAGTATGTGGCAATGCAGTCAGAAGCATATAAGGAGTACAGCAGGGGACTTAGCACGCAGCCCTGGGGTGCACCAGTACTAAGAACCAGAGTGGATGAGAGGTGTGAGTCCAGTTTAACTGTCTGTGGGCGGTTGGTGAGGAAATCTTTGATCCACGTACACAGAGAGCTGCTAAGGCCGAGATCTTGCAGTTTGCCAACCAGTCTGCTGGGGACAATGGTATTGAACGCAGAGCTGTAATCAATAAATAGCATTCTGACATATGTCCCCTTCTGGTTGAGGTGTTCTAGTGCTGTGTGAAGGAATGTAGTTATAGCATCCTCTGTTGATCTATGTGCTGTGTTTGCAAACTGATATGGGTCAAGGTTATCGGGCAGACTAGCTTTGATATGTTTCATAACAAGCCTCTCAAAACATTTAATGACAACAGAAGTGAGTGCTACCGGTCTATAATCATTCAAGGAGGTGATGTTAGTCTGTTTGGGCACTGGTATGATCGTAGCAGTTTTGAGGCAGGTGGGTACTGTGGCCTGGGCCAGTGAAAGGTTAAAAATGTCTGTTAATACTTGTACAAGTTGGTGTGCACAGTCTTTGACCACCCGCCCTGGAATACCATCTGGTCCCCCCCGCTTTCCTAGCATTCACAGAGCTAAGGATTTGCCTCACCTGGTGTGTTTGCAGTATCAGTGGTTGGTTTGAGGCGGTGGTTATGGGTGTCTTTCTGCTTTCACCTCCTGTGACTTCAAAACGTGCAAAGAAGCTGTTGAGTTCCTCAGCGCAACTGGTAGAGCTGTTGATAGATGTCACCCGGTTTTGTTTGTAGTTTATGTGCTGTATCCCATTCCACATCTCTGTTGCATTGTTATTTTTAAAATGCTCCTCAATGGTTTCCTTGTATGCTGCTTTAGCCCCCTTAATGCCCTTTTTTAGTTTGTGTCTGTCTGTGCTGTACCTCACTCTGTCTCCTGATCTGAATGCTGCGTTGCGTTCTTTCAGGAGAATCTGGACCTCTTTCGTCATCCAGGGTTTCCTGTTTGGGAAAACTCTGATGCTCTTAGTGTTCGAAATGTTTTCGACACAGGTCTTGATGTAGCAGAGGACAGCTGTGGTGTAAATCTCTACATCTGGATCATAGAAAACATTCCAATTTGTACACTGGAAACAGTCCTGGAGCTGTAGTGATGAGTCTTGGGGGCATATCACAACTGTTTTAGTGATTGGCTAGGCTGTTTTGATAATGGGTTTATACAGCGGGGTTAGCAGCAATGACAGATGGTCAGACTGGCCAATGTGTGAGAGGGGGTATCCTCTGTATCCTTTAGGGAAGTTAGAGTAGGCACAGTCCAAGGTGTTTCCCCCTCTTGTTGCATATTTGACATGTTGATCAGATTTTGATAACACAGTCTTAAGATCAGCATGGTAAAAGTCACCGGCGGCTATATGGACACCGTCAGGATAAGCATTCTGTTGTTTGTTTATAGCAGTTAGGAGGTGACTAAGTGCTAACTTAGCATTGGCATCTGGTGGGATGTAGATGGTTGTCAGTATAACAACAGAAAACTCCCACGGTAGATAGAAAGGTCTGTATTTGATAGTTAAAAACTCCAGGTCTGGTGAGCAGTGCATATCTATTGTGGTGTTCGTGCACCAGCGATCATTAACGTAGATGCACAACCCGCCGCCACGGCTCTTACCGGTGCTTTCAGTCCTATCGCTGCGGTGAATTGTACGTCCAGTTAGCTCAATAGCGTTGTGCGGAATCCTCGGATTGAGCCAGGTTTCCACAAAGATCATCGCACATGCGTTGCGCATTATTGATCGGGATGATATGTCCAGCCTGAGCTCATCCAGTTTGTTACACAACAACCTGGCATTGGCCATGAAGAGACTGGGCAGTGGTGGTTTGTTAGGTGCTCCTTTTAGCCTAGCCAGGTGTCCAGCCCGGCACCCCCTCTTCTGTTTACGTTCTCTTCTCCGCCTCCGACGCCTATCATCCGGAAAGGTAATCGCTGGAGACGCCGGTGCTCTCGCTATCTCTGCTGGTATTCCATGCGAGTGGCGAAAAGCATCTGTTACAGGAGCTTCATGTATTCTCCCAATGTGTAAGAGTTCCTCCCGAGTGTAAGAAGTCTTTGTCTCACATGTCACCACATTCAAGACTACACAAAAAAACACCAACAGTCGTACTTAAAATAAAATGTGTTAATATAATCATATAAAATAAAATAAAATATGTATATACATATATATATATAGAACAACATCAGCACAACTTCATGGAGTGGCTGGCTTATAGAACCATAGCACTGAGCACTGTGCAGTCTATAACACTGTGCACTGGTATCAATAATTTTTTGACTCTAATTCAGATTCTTTTCGGCAAATACTGGAGGTTTGGGGGTAAATGAGGTCAAATAAAGGCTGAAAGTGACTCAAGGTACACATTTACAGTATCTTACAGCTTATTTAATGAGAAAAAGTATTAAAACACTGCTGTAAACGACACTCTCCTCTCACAATGAGACCAGCTGGATGGTGAAACATTAAACACTAACATAAGGTCATCAATGTCATTTTGTTTAAGAGAGAATGAGAGATTTGTTTTCTTTGAATTATTCCAGTCCTGTAAAAGCTGCATCATTTCTCTTCCTCTGATCTATTTCTTTTAAATTGATACTTTAAAGAACAATATTTTTATTTGGAAATCAGGAGAAATGTTGTCAGCAGTTCTTAAAAATGAAGGCAAAGATAAAACCTGAGAAACTGAACATTTTTGCAGTGCTTTCTTATTGTTTTCCAGAGCTATATACCATATGTTGTCCTTACCAGCAGTTTTTTGGAGAGCTGGTTGCCTTGCTTATGCTACTGCTATGTGCTGGTAGAGCACCATGGTTTAATCTACTGATTAAACTAGAGATTACCACCAGAGGTTTGGGTAAAAGGTGTGAAAAAGCAAGGCCGTGAGGCTGGTTAGACAGACCAAAGCGCATCGTTCCTCCCCACGATGCCACATGATACGAGTGCGTTTCTCCCAGGACGGCCACTTAGGCCTTTCTGAGTGCTCGCCTAGAGCCCAAACTATTTTTCCCTTCTTCTGACAAACTTTGGAGTATCTGCAACATAGAATACCGCATTAAAATTCTGCAAGTCAAACTCTCCTTTATCTCTCTCAAAGCACTGAATGAAAATGTCAAATCATTCTGCACGCCAAGAACGGGTTACCACTCAATCCCACACGGTTAATGAACAAAGGCAAGGCACGATGCTCTCACACTATAGCTCTCAGTGTTAGGACCTGTGGCCGAACAGAAGCATATTGTGTGCTACACTTTAACGGGGCTGATTCAGGACTTCATAAGGGTGGAAGGGAGCAATTGGCACGCTACTGGCGAAAGCCGTGCAAGCTTTTATTTAACAAATGCAGATCTGACACCATGAAAGTAATATTTGAAAAGGATTCGGAGGTGAAAACCCCAAGGCTCTTAGCTATGACTTCATCACAATCAATCCCCGTGTTCAACATTCGCTTACAGAATATATCTTGCATTCTTGATGTGATTTGTGCAAGCTCTTAACTTTTTAAGCTTCCTTTCCCCCTCTGAAGACAAAATTGGCACCGTCAGACGAATTTATATGAAGCAATTCCATTAGCTCTTCAGGTTATGCGCTACTTGTAGGTCGTGTATTAAAGCCCCAATCAGGAATTCCTGCTGAGGATCTTCTGGCACAGGAACAAAAAGAAGTCATTTTTCTGCAGTAATAGCGGGAAGAAGCACGTTCGGATAAGAAACGGAGACGACTGTCAGCCATAGTTTGTCCTATAGTGAGCTGCTTTCCACTTTTTGTGTATCCACATCTGTGCATTGTTTGTTTAATATTGTCAATTTTTACTTACTTCTATCCAACTACTGTGTTTCTCCAGACTTTCTCAGGCTATTTTGAGGCTTTTTTTACTTTAGATTTGTTTTCCTTTACATTGAGAAGAAATGCATGGAGAGAAAATCTTATTTTTATTGTTGTTTTGTGATGTTACTTACAAGATGATTAAGATCTTCTTTCATTTTATTGAGAGACAGAGAGAGACTGGCCATCCATGTTTAAGAAACGTAAAAGGAAATTCCCCATTTTTTTAGATTTTATACATGTTTCAGTTATTAAGACAAAACCACTCAGTCAGTGAAGGATTGTTACAGATTAATGAAAGAAATAATATTGTAAAAAACTCTTTTGCAGGTAGCAGTCAGCTTATAATCACGTATTACTGACATAGAAAGTTTTGTGCTTGGCTCAGAGCATCTTCGCTCGGTTTTGGCTTTTAATAACATAGGGAAACAAGCTGGAAGAGTTTATTTTAATGAATCATATCATATGATTTATGAATCATAAGAATAAGTTATCAAATATTGCATTACTGCCACCGGTGGCGGTAATACAATGAAAAGTTGTCAAATGCCATACAAAAGAAGAAGAAACATCCTGCTGCAGCATGTAGCATGACTGCTCCATGTCTTATCCTCATATTTTAGTGTTTTATCTCAGTTTATTTAGTATTAGTCAGCTGTGCCCTGTGTAATTATATGGGTAGAGAGTTATTTCAGTGTTTCTTTTGTGTACGAGTCTTTGCACGCTGTTAATGCTAACCGCTAATGCTAACAGTTTTTTTTTTCTAATTCTGATTATATATTTACCTTTGCATTTTCTTTAAGTGTAATACATTACACTGAATTTAAAATGAAATTAAAGTGTTCTGGGAGCATATTCGGGGGCATATTTAGGGGTTACTCTACAAAAATAGGCATTTTTAGGCATTTTTTTACCAAAACACAACAACGCTATTTTTTGCTAGAATATACTGTCAGATGTGGAAAGAACACACTGTTTTGGTGTTGTGTTCAACAATACTGTGTACTGTATGATTTGACTGCATAATGGAAATGTAGATTGTCAGTAAGTGTGTGCTTGCGAGTACTTTACCATTTGGTATAATAGATAAAGGCGGTATCGCAGTCCTGGAATCCACCTGCAGAGCACGTTTGGAGTGTTTTCCCCGCTGTACACGCGGGAAAGGACGCATGAAGGGCTTGTTAATTAGCGCAGTCGAGTCAGGTGTGTTGGGAATGGGAGAAAACATTCGGATCAGCAGTGCAGGGATACTCCAGGACGTGGCAAAGGATTCGAAAAATATAGAGGACGTGAAGTGAAGGCGTGTTTAATGAAAGATGGAGCGAATATCAATTCATGGGCACCTTCAGATCTGTGGCGGCATGAAATAATAGTGACAGTTGCTCCCGGAATGCATGCATGCACGCACACACACACACACATATACACACACACAGGACGAGGAAGCCAGTAACAGCACACAAACACAAACAAACACACTCACAATCTCAGGCAAAGGCACTTCACCGCAGGCAGAATATCTTTACCAGGTGGCAAACAGGGGTCGTCACAGTATAATGTATGGGCTTTTTATTGGATGGCAACAGGATGACGCATGGGGATGGACAGGGTGGAAAAAGGAGGGAAACTTATTAGAAATGAAAAGTGAAGGTGGCTCCTATAGGGAGATGTACACTTTGCTACAGGGACTTCATGACTCAAGGGTTACACCATTGGCCCTGGACATAAAAAGGTCTCCACTTTTGAAATGTTTTCAAAAATGTGTTCTGTGCGAGGCAGCAGACCTTTTTTTTTCCTTTTCTCGGTTGAGATGAAATGAAATGTGAGTGAAATGTGATATGAAAAATGCTAACATTCCCAAAATCCATCTAAGCAATGACCGTAATCACAAAATCCACCTTCCAGACTCTCGAAATAGCTCATCACCTCATTTTACAAAAAAGATGGATGTAAAGCCTCGTATCAAATGGTACCAACTGTATTTAACCCTTAGAAGTCAGGAAACACGGAAGAACTCTGAGTCACAATATATAAAAAGGCATAAAATGGCAAGTGATGAAACAAAATCGAATAATTAATTTCATTTAGTTCTTTGTGATTTGGAATTACAGAATGACTGAGAATATGCAAAATATCTATAGCTATCATTTTTCATATTGAACCTTAAAAATTTATAAAATCTAGATATTGGGGCTATTTCTTGCAAATTGATGCATTTTAGCCCTGCACTACCTAAGCATTCTACAATAAAGACACAATCAAATATAAGCCAACTCTAAACAGCTGTCTGATATAATTCATTTTTGGTCAATAACCTGCTAATATGATTCCAATATCATTGTGCATCAAATACAATTAGTATTTGAGTAGTATACAGCTGTGAGGAAGTTTAAATACACCCCTAAAATCATGTTTTGTTGATTTTCTAAGTTAAATTTAATGTATCCTTTACAAACTTAGTAATTGTGCTAAGTTTTACAATAGTAACTGTGCTAAGGACTTAGTAATTGTGCTACGTTTTACACTAGTACAATAGTAATTGCAGTAAATTGTGTTTACTACACGATTACTATTTATTTGCTGGAAAAATATTAACATTACAGTGTGCAAAGTCTGTCTCTGTAGTGAATGTGTATCAGTTTTCACTTTAAAAATCAACAAAACATGCAAATTGGACCGGGGCGAGCAAACGTTTGCACACGACCGTAGTGAAACAACAATGATGCTTTGAGACTTCTGAGGGTTAAAGTACACAGACATCTGTTATAAGCAGAACAATCTAATGCGTAATCTCATCAGGTGATGATGTAATGGAACACTTGTCAAAAACGGCCAAATAAGAGATGAGCTTGGACAGGACCTGGTCTGCTCTCTGATTACTGTTGACTGGAAGTTAATGCAGCCGTTAGTGATGGTCCCTGGCTAACAGAGCACCCTATCTGTCTTTATCACTGTCAGGGCTATCAGAATTCGGCCAATGAGCTTCCGCGCCTTCCAACAGCCGAGCGTAGTCTGCCCGGTAGCACTCTAGATAAACTCCCAGCAAGAAAACAACCATCAGGCTTTATCGCTTTCTCTAGTCTCATCCGAGCGTCCGATTACCCCTGTCCATAAACGCCCTTAGCCTCTAGCATAAATCCCAGACGATGCTAATGATGGCCCTGTGATATAGAGGCTCCTCTGAAGGCTCTGGAGTCCAATTCACAACATCCCCTTAGACCAAAGTAACACTGCTTTGATGGATACCCACTTTAAAAACCATGCCAACACTATTCCCAGTCAAGTTCTGGTTATAGGAGGCCTGCACTACCGCTCAAAAGTTTGGAATCACTTCTCAATACTTTTGAATTATCCATTTTTCAAATTATTAAGTATTATTTTTGTTATATTTGGTCACTGAGTTTAAAAGTGTCAAAAATTACACCACAGATTTTTGCACACACAGATGCTCTACATTTCTCATTACCTAAAAATACACACTTTTGCTAACAAATAAAACAATAGTATGTTCACCATTTGACTACCTTTATATTTCAGAAAATATTTTTTTTATTAATTGATACTAACTTATACAAAGCTACCTAATCTATTTTTTAAGTAAAATTATAAAGTGGATCATCAGACAACTGTTAAGTATGAGCTTTTAAATTACAGCCAATGGGATGAAACAGTCAATGACTGCATTTAAAGTCTATAATAAAAATCTGCCCTTTAAGAAATAAATGGATAAGTGGTAATAACCTGTGTTGTGCAATAAAACACAAAATCCAAACACTTGAACCATGACTCCAAACTTTTGAGCAATAGTGTACATTAGAGTGTCCAGTGCAGTAGAGAGAGAAAGCAGAGCTGAACCTACCTTCCAGGCTTTTGGTGTCCAGCAGGTCAAACATGATGATGGCCACAGCAGACCAGGTGATGATGAGGGCCAGCACCAGCACCCAGGCCACGGGGGAGCTGAAGGTGCTGTGCAGATCATCGGTCATGGTGCGCTTGGACGCACGGGCGGAGTGAGCACTCGCCTCAGTGCCCTTACTCTCCAGAACAGTGGTGGTGGTGGTGGAGCCCCGTGCTGCAAACACACACATCTTATAAATAAGGGAATACAAGCATATCAGTCTATTTACCAATCTGTCAGAATCAGACCTAGAAGACTTTCTTGATCCTGGAGAAAATTGCTCATGTTACGACTGCACAGACACACAGACACAAGAACAATATAAAATATAAAGTCTTATTAAATCCAATTATGCACATAGTAATTACGATCCTGCATATAGTGAAATGATTTAGCTGTCAGGATCGGGTCCGTCCGTACTGCGAAGGTAGGTGAAGCAATGGAGCCGACTTCTTTCCTACACCAATTCAGGTTTTATTTACAAGACGGTATACAGCACAGGGGAAGGCAGACACGATACAAGGGTATGTTAGCGTGAGAGAATGGGGAAGGTGACTATAAATACAAGTGAGACAGGACAAATGAACCAATAGAAACACAGAGTGACAGAAACAGGTGAGGTGAATGATGGCCCAGTGATTATATACAGGTAGAAGTTATTCTCATCGGAAGTCTATGTAAGTTTGACTGTGACAGTACTCCCCCTCTACGCATCACACCGGGGCGCCAAGAGGAGAACTCCCAGCTCAACCGACAAAAGGAAGGGGGGGAGCACGAGAGACCAGACTGAGAAAAAACCCCAAGGCGGAGAAGGAGGATGAGGAGCCGGTAGACCCCGCTGTTGTGGAGGCGAGGCGATTGTTCCCGCTGGCATGGATAACGAACAGGCTGGTCTTGAGTCCGGTTCTGGACGAGGTCTGGACGACCGGTGTAATCTGGGTACTAAGGATACCCGATGCCAAATCCGGCAGCTGGTCAGAGTCGTGACCACCCGTTGCAGAGTCCGGCAGTTGGTCAGTTGCAGGACCGCCCGGTGCAAGGTCCGGCGGCTGGTCAGGATCAAGGCCGCTCGGTGCAAGGTCTGGCGGCTGGTCAGGATCAAGGCTGCTCGGTGCAAGGTCTGGCGGCTGGTCAGGTGCAGGACCGCTCAGTTCAGGGTCCAGCGGCTGGTCAAGATCAGGGCCGCCTGGTGCAAGGTCCGGTGGCTGGTCAGGTGCAGGATCGCCCGGTTCAGGGTCTGGCGGCTGGTCAGGATCAGGGCCACCCGGTGCAGGGTCTGGCGGCTGGTCAAGTTCAGGACCGCCCGGTGCAAGGTCTGGTGGCTGGTCAGGATCAAGGCCGCCCGGTGCAAGATCCGGCAGCTGGTCAGGATCAGGTAGGTGAAGCAATGGAGCAGACTTCTTTCCTACACCAATTCAGGTTTTATTTACAAGACAGTATACAGCACAGGGGAAGGCAGACAGGATACAAGGGTATGTTAGCGTGAGAGACAATGGGGAAGGTGACTATAAATACAAGGGAGACAGGACAAATGAACCAATAGAAACACAGAGTGACAGAAAAAGGTGAGGTGAATGATGGTCCAGTGATTATATACAGGTGGAAGTTAATCTCATCAAGAAGTCCATGGGTTCAATGCGACCCCCAATGGTCGCAGGTAGTACTGTCCTCAGAGGCCGTAAGTCTGACTGTGACATTAGCACCCATTAAGAGAACCTCACATAATACTGCATATGGTAAGACTATTGCATATATTAACATACTACACATAATGATAATGATGTTTTAGAACCCAATAAGAAAACTGCACAATTTTGCACATGGTATACTAAAAAATAGCATTGTTTTATTGGACAGATTATGGTGTGGATGTGTGACAGAGAGAGTCTGATGGAAGTGGGGAGGAAGGATTTTCTGTGGTGTTCAGTGGAGCGCTTTATGCTGGTGAGTCTGTGGCTAAAAGCCACCACACGGTGGAATGGGTCATGAGCATTGTCCATAATAGACAGAGAGATAGACAGATAGATAGATAGATAGATAGATAGATAGATAGATAGATAGACAGACAGACAGACAGACAGACAGACAGACAGACAACCAATGGGACTACTGCACCAGGTTAGCATGGTGCTAGCTGGATTCTAAAATCATCAAGGTTCAAGGTTACTTTGTCATCAGCAGCTGTTAACATGCATATAATGTAATGAGAAGTTTCTCCATGAACTACAACGCAACGTGTAGCAACAACAGAGGGCAAGTTACAACGAAAGCAACACAAAGCATTAAATGGACAGAGCAACAATGTACAGTAACATAATGCAACAATAGTGTAAACAGAATGTAAACCTTTCAGAATTAATAATATTGCACTATATGTATATACACAGGAGACCATTGAAGTACATTGAGTGAGTGTAAATTATAAACTCAGATTTATAACTTAAATAACATTAAATAACAAACAAATTAAATAACAGGACATGAGTGTGTCTGTTATGGCAGTAAACAGTGAGCAGAAAGTGAAGTTCAGGGTATGCTGAACTTTCTCATATCCAGAGTGTGATATGAGAAGTATATATGGGATATGGTGCACTGGAATGTACTTGGTCAGGCAGGGACTAGACATTTATTTGCATTCAGAGTTCTGATCTGAGTTGTTAAGTAAGGTTATCTTTCAAATCTGACAAAAGTATGCTAACAATTCAGGCCTCAAGGTCGCTTTTTTACACCGTGCTCCTTAACTATCCTTAAAACCTCTCAAGAGAAACTAAAGAAAACGTCAGACACCAAACATGTCTTGGCTGATCTAAATTTTGGGAAAGCTGGACTGTGCAGTAACGTTAATTGAAAAAATGGAAAAGCAGTGGAGTTCCAGAGTTTAGGAGCTGGAACTGAACAGCCTGCTGCCCAGTGGCTGAGGTCACAAATAGTCCAGTTTTAAGATGGTTTAAGGGATGAAGGAGCTCAGAAACGTGGGCAGGACTTAAACAGTTTAAAATTGTACTTGATGCAGGTTGAGCAGTCGAGCTGAAATGGGATCCAGGATATGTGTGCAAACTGTTTGGTATTAATAGTAAAGGCCAGGATGAGGGTACTGCTGTGCCACTAGCTCGGCATACTGTTTGTGTCTTTCTGTGATTTTTTCTTTTTTATTTGTACTCTCTCTGCAAAATTATTCAATTTAATATAACTTTTAATATAGTTACAATGTATGCTCTGTATAATTTGTTGACATCTGATCACACAAATAAAGGGTATTAATAGGAGACTTGGTTCAGTAACAGCCTTTACTGTTTTACTCTTTTCATGTCCGTCCATCCAACCATACTTTCATGTCTATTGATTTAACTAACATCTATCTATCTATCTATCTATCTGTCTGTCCGTCCGTCCGTCCGTCCGTCCGTCCGTCCGTCCGTCCGTCCGTCCGTCCATCAAAGACTGAGATCCAATTTGGCAGTCAGATGCAGATTCTTTGTCTCTGCTGTCAGCCTGCATGAGAATTGGTCCAACGCTGCCGTATCAATCACTTATTGTCCCGATATCTCCAAGACCACAGTAAAGAAAAATGCCGCCTTTGTATCTGCTGTGAGGATGTACTGATGCGACAGCTTCTGTCAAAAGGCTCGTTCTAAATGGATATAAATCCATGCCTCAGTGCGGGCTGAATTGCTTCTCAGGGATTCCTTACACACACTACACCTGACCTTTGTAAACACTGTTCCTTTTACAGAGACCCGGTATTGATTTGGTCCAATATGGCCAAATTCAGTCAGAGTCAGGAATTGATTCTTGTATGAGCCATTGTGATTCTGGCTATGCTTTCTAAAATTTGATATGCTGCTGATCCGCCACGCATCTACGAGGAGATGGGCCCTTACTCTCTGTCTGCAATGACCCAAGACAGATAAAATCAGTATGTATTTCTTTTAGGCCACCTTTTCCTTCAGCTTGAAAGAGAGGGTGGGAGAGAGAGAGTGTGTGTGTGTGTGTGTGTGTGTGTGAGTGTGACAGTTTCAGCTGTCGTAGCCCTTCACGCTGCACTGTGTTATCAAACTGCGGGATTAGTGAGGTCCATTCAAATGCTGACTCAAGAAGGTTGAGCCTTTTCTGTACTGACCTCATTCAGAACCACACTAATTCCACAGCGGGACTACCATGCAGAAGGGAACCCCCAGGGCCTTCGAAGCTCTACAGATGTCTGGGATCCTATAAATATATCCCTTTAAATTACATTACATTCATCTGGTAGAAGCTTTTATCCAGATCAACTTATCTGTTTACTTTTATGAATCACATTTGTTTTGAAGTTGCAGTTTTACACTTGTTTTATTATGTTTTTTTGTTGGAAACCATAGGATTATAACTGCATGAAGAAAATTATGCAGTCTTTTTTCCATTGATTAACCAACATAATTTGAAAGTCAATTCAAGTTTTTCATTTGACCAATGAAAAAAGTCTTAGACACTGGAGCAAATTAGACACTATTTAAAGTCTGTTTAGCTGAGCAGTATGTCTTCTTAACCTAATTTTGGAATATATACACATACTATTAAAATTGTAAACAATTGTTTTATGTATTTCTATGTGTTTGCTTTATCATTCCCACACCTCTCAGCATGGAAACCCAGTAAACTCTTTTACAAACTTCACATATTGTAACGTCGCCAGTCAGTGGTCGACAGAGGCCGCCATCTGACTAGATTTATGGGAACAATGGGTGTGGTCTTGTCCCTGGTCGACATTAGGAATAAGGGTTTCAGACAGCCAGGGATCAAGAAATAATTATGTTTGTCTTTTCATTGGTTTCTGGTTTGTGCACGTTAAGTATAAAAGATGTGTTTGTGTTCGTACAGATTCTTTCCTTGTTTGAAGCTTTGGCCTTCGTGCCGTTTGCTTTGTATTTAAATAAAAGTATTCAAAATGGAAGTCTGCGAATGCGCCTGTCTTTATTGCCTGGGAGATAAGAGGGAGAATCGTGACAAGCACATGTATTTTTTTTTTATATAACTGATCTGAGCTTTAGTGTCTTGTCCCGTCTGCTGTATGTTTTGCTTCACATTTTTTATCTCAGTTTAAGTTTTGCCACTTTTTGTCCTTTTCCGGCCTCCATAACCGTGACTTCACAGACTCTCACTCCGACAGACATTTTAAAAGCGCCTCAACCATCCTCTCTCTCTCCCCACATATTACAGAGGGAATTTTACCTCAAAAAAACAAATACTCAGGGGATGCTTACACTCATTTTTCTGAAACTATGAGGGGAAAATGTACCAAATTCCATCTATGAAATAAAAATAAAACATAATAAAATAAAAATAATATTATAATAATATTATAAAATAATAATAAAAATAAAACTTAAGAAGAACAGTAGCTTGGTTGCTGCAGCAGTCCCACTGATTATCATGATCGTAGAGGTGGGTTTTGTCCTTATTTTTTGACTGTGTATGATATATATGATCTGAACTGTGGGCCTGCTTTCTATAGTCAAGGTTCAGCACTGCTTATCCCGCACCATTCCAAAGAGCCAGGAAATGTTCCTGTGAGCACACACTGGCACTCATGAATAGGAAATGGACGAGTGAAGTACTCTTGTGCCTTGAGTGTCTTGAGAAACATGAGAATCAGATGTAGGTTCAGTATATCGTGCCGGTTTTCACAAAGACTTCATCAGCAGTGAGCAGGGAGCTAGGTGCTGGCCTCCAGGCACACCAGCCTGGCCTTGCTGTATGAAAACAGTCCCCGGGAGAAGGACAGGAAACAGGCTCCTCTCATCTGAGATTCTGATAGAGGACCTTGCACCTTGGGTCCCTGCGTTCATATCCATGGCAACTAATACCAGGCCAGTAAGTGAGAGCTTGCTAAGAAAACTGAGTCAGCAGACAGACGGTCCAGAGATGGGCTTCATACCATCCCCCTTCATCCAGACACCTTAAATAGAGCCTATTTACGCCCATCTGATTGACAGTTCCCACAGTTTAATCAGAATATCAACTTCGGCTTTAAGTCTCGACAACAATAAGCTATTTCACGCAAGGTTGGAATCCATTTAGGAGTCTTCACTCATATTAATAATTGCTTTTGGAACAGCTTTATCCTCAAGTCTTGGAGTAACTTTTCCATATTCTTTTGAAAGAGATTTGATGAATTGATATTAGTTTTAATTTTTTGCAATCGAAATCCTTCAAATCCTTACAATCCCTTTAAGTGTATTCAATTGTAGCTCATATCAGGGACCTGAATGATATCACCTATCCAGAAAAATACAAAGTGAGAGAGATACAGTGCAGATACAGTACCTAAACTGGATTAAGTGGCTATATTTCCTCCCAGACAGATTGAGTCGTAATTCAATTGGTATCTGAAGATCCTGTAAAAGCTACTCTAGCATCACATGCATGTTTCACAGATAGCCGCTGCGCCATATGATATAGCCTATTTTTAGCAGCCTTCGATCATGAAATTCCTCCACAAAGAAGAGGCTGTGAGTCTGCTGCATGTATGGTGCCATTTATCTGAATCATTTACCTGAGTGGTGCCTTCAGAAGGCAACGGAAAAGGAGTTAAGAGGTGCAGAAGATGACCATACCTTCCATTTCTGGTGTTGTCCAAAACCACAAATCTGAGTTTCCGATGAGGAGCAAAGTACTGTGTCCTGATAGAGTCCCAGAAAATTCAGTTGTCTCAATCCCAGGGCCCGGACCTCCTCAAGGAAGCGTGAAAATACGACACCTGTTGCTTACAAATACTCAAATAAATAGGCAGTAAAGGCCCCTCACCCCTCACACACTCCTCAGAGGGGGGCTGAGCAGGCCGTAGCCCTTCCGAGTGCAAGCAAAATTGAGCGCGAGCTAAAAAAAAAAAAAAAGCAGGAAGACTAAGAGCTAGCAGATAATTCAAGCCCCCCTCTGATTGTCCCCGGCACACAAGGGGTGTAGGTCAGGAGGAGCAGGGCCGCATGGGGAGGGCTTGGAGGTAACCTTATCCCTGAGTGGAGTTTATTCTTAGAGCCCCCAGCAACGGCAGCTTTCTGCTTTACCTTTTAAGGCCCAGGGTGTGACCCCGAGCCACGGCTATCAGCTGCCTGCACACACACATACACACACACACACACACACACAGCCTCAGAAACCTAACATTAAAATGTTATTCTACTATTATAAGCAGTTCGTGATCTTGTCATAGTCTGAAAGTATTTTGTATTCAGTCCATGGTTGAAACAGTTAGTCCTGTTCCAAACCTCTGAACTCCTGGTAGAATATTTTACCTTGCCACTCACTTCACTGTCCTACAGTCCTGGCTCTACATGCATACAACATCTTACAATTTAGTCTTAAAGGGCCTGTAAATAGAAAAACAGATGATGTTGTGCTCATTAACACCTCACGTTTTAAAACAGACTGTTGACTGCCCAGTCTACATTGTCAAAACTGTAAATTAGGAGCAAAATTGTCTTGAATTCACTGTATTATATTGTTGTACCTGTTTTACCACAGTGTACATCAGTAAAATAACTTTATTAACGTTACTCACATTTATAGCAACCAGTTGCCTCGGCTTGGGGTTGCATTTCACTGTTGGCCGCCATTATTCAACTCGAAAACTTGTTGAAAATCCCGCCCCCTGCGCTACGTGGCCGAAATGGTGCTCGTTTAGTGCCCATCGTTCTGCACGCCGATTTCTGGCCATTTTCAGTGCACCATCTGGGTTATTTCAGCGCACTATGCACTAAAATTTTACTTTTAGTGCATTATTTTGGACACACTGTCTGTTTTTCTCTTCTAATCATTGGACTGTAGTGACATTATACAGCTTGTAAATGCATGTAAATGAAAACTTTAAACTAAAACACACTTCTTTGCTTCCCGACAGCCCCTGGTTCCCAGTAAGACCATTCTGGTCACGTTTTAAGAGGCGAAACCTGTTAAGTTGTGTCGACTTCATTGGAGGTCACTGTCTTGTAATGACAACTTTGTACTGGAAACAATTTTTTAAAACCGCAAACGTCTTCTAAACGTCTAGAGCTGTTCTACCACACGTTCAGATTTTTAAACACAACTCCCACGGGACTGACGAGCAGCTGAGGGCTTGGATGCCATGATCCACCCGGCGAAGTTGTTTACCGTGGCTTATTAAATATTCCAGCAAAACAAGTGGAACCTTTCTCATAAATTGTGCAAATGGAACGCTTAATGCACTTGACCTTTAAAGAGCAAATTGCATTTTATCCCCTGTACTCTGCCTCCTCAGCAGGAGTGGAGAGTGTGTCTCATCAGGGAGAAATTTTAGCTTGGTGCGGTGAAAAGAACAGATGATGTGGCTGAAATGTTTCACCTGTTCAATGATGTGCCAAAGAAGTCACATCCTTCCTCACGTCTCATTACAGCAGCATGTATTTGGAAAGAATACAGGTTTTCTAACTTTTTGTTATTTACAATGGGGCCTTGAGATTAGTGTGTGTGAGAGAAGTCAAGTGTCTCTTCCACCATACCCCACACCCCCCCACACACACACATACACATACACACACACGCACACACACACTTCTGCTTTGCCATGGCAGCTTCAACAGGTCAAGATGAAGCATGCAGGTCTGATGAAATTGAACGCAATGAAGGGGAAAATGACTGGCATTGTGTGTGTGTGTGTGTGTGTGTGTGTGTGTGTGTGTGTGTGTGTGCGTGTGTGTGTGTGTGTGTGTGTGTGTGTGTTTATGAAGGGTTTATGTAGAACCAGAATGTCCTGGTTAATGTTCTGCTGCTCACCTCAGGGCCCAATTCTACATCAGCTTGGCACAGCCATCCCATAATAGATGGCATTTGCGACCTCCTTATCTGCCTACAGAGGAGTACATTGCTGCTAGAATTACATTTAAATGCTGCCGTCTCTTTAAATTGCCTCTGAAATTGTGCTTCATAATGGGACTCGACTCCAGGTAAGAGCGGCTGAAAATGCCTTCAGCCTGTGGTTCAGAACATTTCTTGGTTCATTTAGGTCGCCTTAAAGTGCTGGTTTGACCAAAAGAACACAATGTGAGTCAAGTTCTCTCAGTGCTATAAGGCGACCTGCTGCATTTTGAATTAAATTTTTTTTAATTTAACAAAAGTTTTTTATTGACCTGATTATCTCCAAGGTCGGAGATCATTAAACGAATGCATTTAATAATATAACATGATACTATAATAGTACAATACGTTTAATAATAACATAGAATAATCGTCAGAACACTGTTTCAACCCTCTGTGCACTTGTGTATGTGGCTGGGCAGATAATAAACTCTCTTGAATCATGAAAAAAGTACAACTCCTTTAGATAAGCAGTGTTTTTTTCACTTTTTAACTAAATATACTAAGTCAAACTAAAATGCACAAATACAAGTAACAAACTACAGTAAATAGTGCTGTTATGTTCATTATACAGTAAACCTCAGACAACCGTGGGGATATCGTTCCAAGAGCACCCACAAATAGTGAGAAACAAGTTGTGATGTGGTAAATAAAATGCCTACAAATGTCTATGTTTATAGTATAAACCCTAAATATTCCCCCAGATATGCTCCCAAAACACTTTAATTTAACATTACCCTTAAAGAAAATGTAAAGGTAAACCTGTATCTGTACTGTAGTGCTAGAATGTAAATAGCGATGTTACCGCTGTATAGACTGGACTGTGTTTTCTTTGCTCTGCACTGCCATTTTCTTTGGTATAAGCTGAGTAATAATTTAATTTAATTTACAGTAATAAAAATACAGGGCTTTAAGAAGAACAAAACAAAAAACACTCAAGAGAAATACTCGGATATTCCATGTGAGATGCGTCAAAGGGCAGCAGCCAATCAGCAGCAGGGAGAAATGAATAATGTTCTCAGATTGGCTACTTTCAAATCTCCCACCTCTGAGTAAAGCGATATTTCACCATCCCGAGACATGCTTTCTTTGTGTTCTCTGAGTTTTTCTGTATGTTGTCCCTGTTAAGGTGTAAAATGGTCCATGTTTTTGTAATCATCTAAGATCAGTATAGAATTTTGCACTACAGTGTTGTATATGTATTATGTGAGATGGTCAACAAATGGGTCAGTTATTATTTACATCGCTGTTCAGCTGAATTATTTAGCACCCATTAGTCCTTTGGGATCAGTAGTTTGGTTAACAACCAAGTACTACGCTCTGTGCTAAAAGAGTGAGTTGCCCAATAAAAGAGCTTTTCTATTGTCCCACATTTGAGGCCTGGAGTAAGAAGCCCCCTGATGAGTCTTGAATCAATTAGTCATCAGACTGAATAAAATCAATGACTGTCAGATCATTTTTATTCTTTGCCTTCTTTAAAAATTTTGCTATTAATTAACACAAAAAAGAATGAAATAGCATCCTTGTCGGATTCTATTCATTTTAATAAAGCTCTGACAAAAGACAAAATACAGTAAAATATAAACACTGAAAGTTTATTAATTATAAAGTTACTGTGTGATTATTAGCACTACAGTTAGTTGTAGGGCTTCAGTGGCAAAAAGTTACCAATAGCAAGTAATGCTAATGCTAAGGGGCAGTCTTCAGACCGTGCCACTGAGCTTTTCTGATGAAAATGTAATATTTGGACATTTCATTTCAAAAGACAATAAAAATATTTGTTACTCTTAAAGTCAAATGAACTCTGATCATATTTTAAACAAATGTTCTTGTGCAAAAACAAAGATCGCTAATTTCTAGTGGAGAAAATTAGGTCAGCTGACTCCAGTAGATCATGTGGGGAAATAGACCCCTGGAATGTAGCGATTCAGATAAAATTTTAGAATTAGTCATGGCTGTCGTTGTAAATATGTCAGAAATAGATTTGACCCATTATTTTATCGGAAGCCTATTTTACTGTCCAGAATAAAACGACAACAGAGACACAAATTAACTTGAAAGTCAACAAAGTTCCAGCTCGACTGTCTGAGAAGCGAAAACATTAAACACTCAAACAAGACTAGAAATAATAAAAGAGCACAATAACAAAAGTGGCTCTGACAGAAAAACTCTCTGGCGATTCGAATCCATGGGTGCGGTTTTGGGACGACTGGCCAGAAACTGTGGAGAGAATTGAGTCAGAAACTCCGTCACCGGACTGAGATACACTGG
>JBBJLR010000160.1:1067077-1077309 GCA_037577145.1 Brachypetersius gabonensis
TTTATTTTATAAATAGTATAAACATACATGTACAAAAATACTTATATACATTTGTTAACATTTATCTTATATTTATACATATAAATCCATATTACGTGTTCATATAGTAGATTGTATATTATTGTATATTATAGTATATTGTTCATTGTATCTTTTAATATTGGTGCTGTTTTTTATACTGTTGTGCTTGAGAGACACCATCTACCGGAATCAAATTCCTTGTACGTGTTCGCTCACATTCTTGGCCAACAAACGCGATTCTGATTCTGATTTTGGTGCTGCTTCTTGTAAGAGCCCCTATTAAATATTGGCAAAATCTCAACATCAAAATGTACGTTAATATTCAGTGCAGTGCGTATGAATTCACATCTTTTATCAGTTAATAAGGGGTCGAGTCGGTTGTTTGGTGAGAGAGAGTGGACAGTTGAGTCCCCTCAAAATATGAGTCAGAGTGAGTTTGTGACTCATGAACAGCCTTAATGACACAAAGAAAAAAAGACATGTCACTGTTTGTTGTGGTTTCTTTAAAAATGAACACAAGTCAGAATCATCAGAGATAAGTTTATGTGGGTTTTGGAGTATTTTTAATGCTGATTTAAAATCTTACTTCATTGGTGAATCTTACTTGAATTCAAGAAGTTGATGTAACTGAAAAAACTGAAAGCAGATCTGAAATCAGCATGAAAAACTGGTTTAGAAAAGTTTGTTGTGGTTTCTGATGAATACAAAAAATCTTTTATGTTGACCTGTGTTTTCAGCCCGTGAATGCAGCTGCTGGTTCAATTGTCTTTAACCATAAATGGTTTGGTAAGAGCCAGTGAATTACTGCCCCTGCTGGTGGTTCAGTGGCATAGTGCTGGCCACTGAATGAAGAGAATCAGAAGAGTGCAGGTTTGCATCCATTTTGCAGAGACTTTTTTGGACTGTAAATGTTTGTCTCCAAACACTAGTTTTGTAGCAACGACGCAATCACACTTTTTCTCGCTGAAATACATCAAGAACAATATATGAAATGTAGTCGTCCTGGAATAAATGAACTACTGAGTCGTTTGTGTAGCGTGGAGGATAAACCCAATCACAGAGTAGCATGAGAGAGTAGGTGGTCCACACAGTTTGATCTGAGAGTGCTCTACACAGAGTAAAGACTCCCACCGGAATCAACAATTCTAATACACAAACACAAGGTATGGCTGTGAGTACTCGGGGTCCATGAGAAGAGAGGATTGCAGGGTTGCGGGTGAAGACTCTCCTCCGTTCCCTGGCCATTTATACCATATTACGGGGTTATTTCCAGTTGCTCTTGCGCGTCACGTGACCCGTGTGTGTGTGACAATAGTGTAATAAAAGATGTGGAACTCCTGTCTACTGAATAACCAGAAAACTCTTCTTTCTGTATGTTTGCAGATATGAGCAATCAACAGCTTTCTTATAGCGCTAATTGTCACCAGAAGATTTACCAAAATATTAGCAACCTGGTGTATTGGTGCTCTTCTTCTGAGCAAGCTCTTTCATGTTATCCTCTACTGGAGAGCGTATCTGATATTTCTTCATTTTATTTACATATTAACAGAATAATAATTTGCATAAAATTGACACTTATTTAAATTAAATAATTCTGGCTGCTCAGTATCCTTTAGGTTTAAACAAACCTCAATGTGACACGATTTATTGTGGTTATACTTTGAAATGGTTACTTGTACCACTATTTCATGTCTTTGGATCTTTAGAAGGACAATTGAGCCTTCCTGGATTTATCTTACTTGTAATTTACTTTAAATAGCAAAGCACATTCATGTCTGTGTCATTGGTTGAATGTAATGGTGTGGTGATGAAATGTTGCGAGAGCGGAGGTGCTGTGATTAGCTAGGCGCCCTGCAACCTGGCGTAATTCTCTTCGATTCGGTGAATTCAAAGGAATCTAGTAGCTTTCATCAAAGCGGTTTTAAGAGGCAGGATTTTGGCTCAGATCCTACTGTATATGCGAGTAGGTGCATGTCATCCATGGGAAGGCTTTTAAAAAAAAATTTTATTGAGGACTTTTGGAGATTGAAGGATTTGTTAGTTCAGCTGAATTGATCAGCTGAAATGTGCTTCGGGCCACTGCCAGCAGTGCTGCTCTGAAAAATATGATTATGTTTCCCGAGCGTGGGGAAGGGAAGCCTCGGCTGAATATATTAACAACATTAGATACACATTTTATCAAGCAAATTAAAATGGGTTTTCTCCGAGCCCCTGTGTTCGGGCTTGGACAGGGAGTAAGGCATGACAAATTGATTGTTATTATGTTCAGTCTGAAGATTTTAAGCCTCCGCCTGCCACCTGAGAACGGGGATGCTCTACAAGGAGATGATGTGTGGCTTGGCCAGTCATGGTATAACTCACTGATTCACCAGTTCTGCTTTTTAATTATTGTTTTCAGTCCTATTGGCTGCCTCTGTGCCAGGTAGGAGGAATGCTTGCACGCACAAATGCACGGACAAACCTCTAGGGTGCTGAGCTGCATTTTCGAAGCTCAATATCTTTCAGCCTCCGCTGCTGTTCATGCATTTAGAGAAGCTTAACCACACTGTAGACTCCACTAATGGCTATGATTACTCCAAATACATCACAAACACAGCTTAATAAAGTGCAAAGATAATAGTTAGGGCCCAACCGATATGAAAATTGTCTTAGTTTTAAAGGGTTTTGAGGATCAAGCACTTTGATTTTGTGTATTTTCTAAAAGTATATAACACACAAGCAGCCTGCTCTATTACTAGGAGGTCAAACTAGGAGAATGGCATAAGTGACATGGATAACTTACTATATGTGTTTGTGTTTTATTAATAAAGTAACGCAGACAGATGTTTACATGGTGTATATACAGTATATGCACATTTATGAAATGATTGTCAGCACAATTTTTGTCAACATATATTTTTTGCCATTTACAAAATATCCAAGTACAATACAATATTTCCACAATGTATAGTATTTCCCTATTTCCAGGGAAATGAGTGTACATAAGCAGGACAAAATAGATCATTCACACTAACTACCCCAATTAAATGTTCATTTTTCAATGCAAATACCTGTATTTAATGCAATAATAGTTTTCTTTTACCCTCACTTGTCATTTAATAATCTTTCTGCTGATGTTAATACATCTGTGAAGCATTTAATATTTTGAAATAATTAAATAGTAGTTTCTACTTGGTATCACTGTCTCAGATGGCATTAAACTACCTAGGGAAAGTCTTGAACCCTCTAAAATGGGAACAAAAGGGAACTGAACAGTGTATTCCAACTGCTATGGCAGCTGGGCCACTAGTGGCTATTAGGAATGAAATATAATCATGGAAACAGCGGCGGGTATCTATCACCACTGCTAAAGCCGCTGAATTATGGTGTGTGTTGTGTGTAACAGGACTTGTGTTTATTTCTGTTGGTCATCTGGGGGCTTTTGCACACAAAACCATCATGACTGAAATAACTCAACACACACTGATGGGGCCCTGTGAGTCACCTGTCTGCCCGCTCTGGTCGTTGCAGGCATTGTTTTGGGCGTCCTAGTCGATAGCAGCGAAGTGATTTCTGTCAATGACTCATAAATATAATTTCCTTGAAGCCCCTGAGCCGTGGCCGGCGGTTTGGTGGCTCTGATTGCGCTGGAGGCGATGGTGCCTGAACACGCCCGCCCTGCTTCTCACTGCTGACCTTGTGAGAGGGAGAGCTGGAGATGTGGTCAGGAATGATGGATTTTCTTGGGCTCACGCTGCCTCCCCCACCCCGTCCCTTACAGCAGGAAAAGCCCTTCTCAATGAAGAGCTCACCACACCAGCCTTTTTCATTTTACACCGGCAAACCCTCCCGAAAAGCTCACGAGGCTTGAAATACACTCATTTATTTTTTGCCTTTAAATAGGTTTTTTATGGCACTTACTGACAGAAAATCCTAAACCAGTCTTTATTCATATTCATCTCACTCGAACTTCATACTGTATATGACCTGCTCAGTGTGAAGGGTCCACTTTACATAATCCAGTACTCCTCTACTGGAAATTGCATTATGGTAAAGAACAATCTGCAGGGTTAATTTGACCCTCAGGCTGGAGCTCCTACTGTTCTTGCTTGGCTATGCTGTGTAAATGCAGAATTATGTAATTAATCACAATAAGAATTTCATTATCTTGAAATACTCATTCTGTATTCATTCATTGATTCTATATTTCTGACTTCCAGTGATAACAAGCTTCTCAGTGATACATAGTAATAAAAATATCCGCTGTGAATACATTAACCCCTCAGTTTTAAGCGTATCAGCATTCGTCTAACAGAGATTTTTTTTGAGACCCAAACTGTATCGCTGGGCTGGTGGCGGTAATACACTGAAAAGTTGTCGACCGCCATAAAAAGAAGAAGCATGTAGCGGGACTGCTCTGTGTCTTGTCCTTGTATTTATTATCTCAGTTTATTTAGTTATTTCAACGTTTCTTTTGTGTACGAGTCTTTGCACGCTGCTAATGCTAACTGCTAAAGCTAATAAAGTTTTCTAATTCTGATTATTTTTAAGGGTAATCAAACCCTTTCTTTAAGGGTAATACATTAAACTGAGTTTAAAATTAAATTAAAGTGTTCTGGGGGCAGATTTGGGGGAATATTTAGGGTTTATACCATAAGAATAGGCATTTTTAGACAAACACGTTTTTTCGCTATATGCTGGTGCTCTTGGAACGTAAACCCTGTGAAAAGCAGGGGGTTACTGTCTATATAAATTTAACAGTAATATTTAAAATGTTTCTTTAAAAAAGTTAAATATAATTTTTGAACGTTGTATTTTTTTTTTAATGAATTTCACAAATTACCACAGGAGTAGATGTTCAATCATTTTTATGGTGGCAACTGTTATAAATACAGAGGAATGTGGTACAAGATCAGTCTCCTCCAACCCTGGTGGTCCAGCCTTTTAACTAGCTGCCTGTAACAGTGACGTTTTGTTCATATTCGTCGCTCACTGTGCGTCATATTGAGTCCTAAACCACAACCAAGTCTGTACTGCCTTAATAAAGAGCTTGATGTGGTTTTAGCAGCTGGGGACAGGTTTTGTTTACAGAAATGTTTCGGGTGTCTGTTGGCTTTCAGTGTTTGTTACCAATATTAGACTAGCAGCTCCAGCTCTTAACTACAGAAGTAAAATTCTTGTTTGATCGGTTACATCTGGTTCAAGTAGGAAATTGTGCAAATTTGATTTTTTTTAATTAGCTACTGGTGTGACAAAAAACGGGTTCATTTAACTTTGGTGCTTGAGCTTTTGATGTGTTGTGCTTCTAGATGTTCTGCATATTAACATATTTTGGTTTTCAAGCTCCCTAGTCCCCTAGCCCCCAACTTCCTCCCTGACTGTCACAGGAGCAGCCTGAGCTTCTCTAATCAGTAGCAAACCACAACATCCTTTCCTTGTGTGTGTGTGTGTGTGTGTGTGTGTGTTTGTGCCACATTAGCACACACACATACACACAGAATAATGGGCAAAAATTAATTACAAAGTTCTAGTAGAAGTTGGGGGTTCAGGCACTAAGCGCAGCTGCACACAAGGTGCTGAGCTGGCTAATGAGATGTGGAGGCAGCCAGTATTAACCAGCTTGGCTCTTTTAATGGGAAAGGTCAGCCGTGTCAGCTGCCATTATTGTTCTCGTCGTCCGGCTGACGCTCTGCTGGTCCAGGCAAATAGAGATTTCAAAATTCTAATAGCCCGCGGTTCAACAGGGCCTGTATAAAAACTGTCCAAAAGTTCCCCACGGCTCCACACCGTCCAAATGAAGAGTGCAAGCGCTGACAAGTTGAGTGTGAAATGACTGGCCAGGGTGGACAGCAAAGCATCCCTGAGAGCTCTCTAATTTAGATCACTCAGAGTGCTTGTTGACTACAGCCTGACAGAGCGTAGAGTTTAAGTTTACTTACATACTCTATTATTGGAGGCTTAGTGAAACAAGCCTCGGTAGTAATCAGCTGTATCAGTTAATAATACAGCAAGGTATAAAACCTTATAATTATCATGATGTTTGATTTTTTTTCATCATAATTAATGCTGATAACAGTTTTTTTTCCTGCAAGACATGCGCTTTTTTCTATTATTTAGTTTTTTTTTGATATAAGAAATGAGAGGATCCACCCTCTCATTTCTTATATACTTTGCTTTGAATCACTTTGTTGGTGCAAAAACACTATTTTCTGTCAAACTGTCGTATCTTTAGATTAAGGAAATCACGAGTTTTTTCAAAAATGAACTGCATTTACTCAAAATATTTTAGTAAAGCATAAAAGTAAGCTTTTCTTTCAGCTTTTCTGAAAGAAAGAAAGGAGTTATGAAACTCATTTCACAGAAACAATATTATTTTTCCTGCCCTGCAAACACTTGATTTCCTGTAGGAAATCTTTTTAATTTGAATGGGTTTTAATTACATTTCTAGTTTTAGTTTTAATTGTGCTGTGGAGCAGCTGCACTCAAGCCTAAGGTCACCGTGCTCAGTGCCAGGCTTTGGCTAGAGGAAGCCCCCGGCTTTGGGTTGTGGAACAGAGAAATTGTATTGGAGCTCCATCCAACACCTTTGGGATGACTTGAAGTGATGTTTGTGATGCAGAACTAATGTAATATCAGTACCTGACCTCGCTAATGTTCTCATGGCTGAATGGAATCAGATCCTCATAGATGTTCCAACATCTAGTCTACAACCTTCCAATGAACAGAAAAGGGGGTTCCTGCAGCAAACGGGACAAATACCGCATTTAATACTCTTGATTACAGAAGGGACAAATGAGCAGATGTCTACAAACCCTTTAACAAACAGAGCTGGTTTCCAGGATATGATGCTACGGTCCAATGCTTTTGGTGTATCTCCACTGGAAATCTTTTTTAGTCTATGCTTAGTCTAATCTGGGTCTGATAAACTGGCCAATATGACATTTTTCCACTGGCACTAGAAACAGCGCCATACGGCGAACAAATGTTTTCCCCTTATAAATAAAGCAACCCGAGCCGAACCCAAGCTGCTCAATGGCAGAGCTGAAAATGAGCCGCAGCTGAGCTGACTGCATCACTGCTTTCTGATTGGTCAAAATGTTGCGGTCACAACATACGAAAAGGCCATTTTTTACAGGCCTGCACAAACAAACAACAATGAAGACACAAACTAACAACTGAGAAGTCAACCATGTACAAGCACCAAGTTTAGGCTGAAGATAAATTTCAGTGGGAGCTTCTACGACCCTTAGCTCTGTGAGAAATGTGAAGGTGATCCAGGACGTCAGTAACAAGTTCTCTTTGTTCGGTTCTGTTATGTCCTAAGAATTATTGGCTCTCTAAGGTGTTAATTAACATGCAACCAACCACAAACACAAGACGGAGAGATGAACACTTTTAGTACCAAGTATTTTATTTACAATATCTACAAATACAACCCCAGTATGTACAACCCAGTAACTAAGGGTTGTACATACTGATATAAGATATATACAATTATTTACAGAAGTTCTAATACCTAACTAAAGTGGGACGACAGACAACACCACCGAAATGAAAGAAACAAAAGGATCCCTAATCCTACCTAGCCCACAAACCTACCTTTACAAAACAAGTGGTGTCTGCCCGAAGCCCATACAAAGAACGGAAATAATCCTCAAACGTAAGAAAGAAAGAAGTTCTAACAGAAGATACTAACAAAGCGGTTACTGAAGAATGCAATCTAAGAGAAACGGAATCTTCAGCTTCTTCCGGTCTTTTTAAACACCAGAAGGCGAGACATCCAGTGCAGGTCTCCAATCGTGGCTTTGCTTTGTGATCGGCCAATCATATTGCAGTGGTAGGTGGAACGGACCAAACACAACCACCTACAACACAGGATACAAAAGAGAGAGAGAGAGAGTTCTGGAGAGCCAGCAACAAAGTGAGAGTTTCCTTTTCTATCGTAGAATAGTTCATCTGATGGACATTGAATTTTCTGGAGAAGAGAAGAGAAGAGAAAAAAAATAAAAGTCAGACAAGATAAATAACAAAAAACCACAATAACAAAAGTGGCTCTGACAGAAAAACTCTCAGCCGGTTCAAAACCATGGACGCGGTTTTGGGACAACCGATCATAAACTGTGGAGAGAACTGAGTCAGAAATCAAAGGGTCATATAACTTAAGTACCAACACAGTACAGTTTAGGTACAGCACTGTTCCTGTAGACCTGTGATGAAGGATTTGGGTTATCTTTTTAGTATTTTGGGTATATTTTTACAATGCTGTGACAATTCCAGTTATGATAAGAAATAATGCTGTTCTGTCCCTGGTCTGGAATAAAACCAAGTCTAAGGGCATTTTATTGTATTTATTTCTGAGATCCGTTCACAGGTGGTTGTGTGCTTGGCCTGCCAGCGTGTCAGATTGTGTCTTATTACAGCCATCCACGTGTCACTTTATCCCCTGAATTCCCCCTGAGTTTATTAAAGTCTTCCGATTGCCTGTCCCGCTGCTTCTCCATGCACCAGCTCTGTCCATTCATTCTCTTCCAAACCACAGGACCTCCCTCACTGCACAGCTGTATAGCCGGCACCTCTGAGCTTTTGGATGGACGTGCGTGATGCTCTCAGTTTTCGCTCGTCGCACGCTGCTAATGCTAATGTGTTTTTAAGCAATAAAATTAGCTGATTTTGATTATATTTACCTTTACATTTTCTTTAAGGGTAATGCATTAAAGTTTAACACAAAATGAAAGTGTTCTGGGAGCATATTTGGGGGCATATTTAGTTTTTTTTTTCCCCAAAACACAACACTCTCTTGGAACATAACACCTGGGAAAAGCGGGGGATTACCGTATTTACAGGGAATCAGTACAGGCACCATGTTGTGTATTTATATACATACATTTGTGTATCTCTATTGATTATTGAACACCAACAGACCATCTCTAGGATGATTCTTTATTCACGAGGATTTCTAATTTGCCCTGAACGGTATAATTCCCCTGACCAGTATCACGTGGATGCTGAAATGTCATGTGACCAATAAGTAGGAAAGGAAGTGAGACTGACTATAATAGCCCCCACTGGCAGGCAGAGGACGAACGAGTCAATACGCCCCTCCTGTTTAATTCATTTTTATTACTTGACCTATGAAATGAAAGGTCACAGCTGCCGCATTTGCCTCTCCCAGTGTTTTCAGTCCATCTGAGGACGTCTACCGCCTGGACCGTGCAACGTTATCGCACTCCCACACTCCCGCGCTTCACATGCTGGACAAAATCCCGTTCACCTTGTGAATTATTAGAGGCCCACTCAATAACCAACACACGTCTGTGCTAACCAGCCCAAAACACAGGTTCTCAGGCAACGTCTGATTCGCTGGCCTGCCGTGACTGGTAATTAAGTGGTAAAATTTTGATGTATTCATCATGAAGAAGCCCACCAACAGCAGCGGTTTTTGGAGCCTTTTATAGGTCGTGACTGGTATCAGGCTGTCAGAAACGTGTTGATGGAGGGAAATTATCATGCATTTAGAGAGCATGATTAAAGGAGCACAGACACTCTACAGCAAATGAATGCAGGTTGCATTCTGAATAGCGTTCTATTGGGGCCTTACTTGAGACGTTTTTATAATTCAGGAGTGCGACCAGACCTTTCTACAAGACATGATTGATCATAGTTTCAGGGGAAAAGCGCTATTTTTTCATTAAAACATTTATACAAAAAGTGTTACAGTGTTCTCTGCTGTACTGAAATATGTGAGGATAACGATATAGACTTGACATCAGGCTGACATTGTGATGGATGATGCTTTAAACACTGAACTCTATTCAGGCCCCACTTTAAAATAAATCTTGCTTTTTTATGCTGATTTTGTCCAATTTTGTGACATGTAATGTGACTGCAGTTACTCCACACATTTGTAGCTCTTGTCGACTTGTGAATTGGGCGTAATTGAGACGATGCAGGCCTCAGATGTGCAGTTAACAACTAGCTAAATCTAAAACCCTAAACAGCAATACAGAATTCTAACTGAATTAAGAGTTTTTAGACTCCTGACCACTGCTTGTGTTACTTGTGATTTACTTAACTACGAGTTATTTATTTATAGTATTTATATCCAGCAGTTGTGTAATTATATAGTGTATTTCGTATAGAGTATTTTCTGCTTCGTATATAGAGCAGCCTCCCCCACCCCCACGACCCCGAGTGTGAGACAAAGGGGTAGATAATGGATGTGTGTGTGTGTA
>JBBJLR010000160.1:1077409-1102806 GCA_037577145.1 Brachypetersius gabonensis
TATATATATATGAATATAAATAAAAATTCTGTATCACCAGTTTATTTTTGTTTGAAATACTGTATACTGTTTGGGTGCAGGATTCTGTATTTTAATTCCTACGTAGTGCACTATGTAGGGGAGTAGGGAGCCATTTCAGGCACTGTTGCTGTTTATCTGTGTTACTCATGTCCTCATCTGAGGATCTCTCTTTAAAACATGCTGTTCAAAGTTTACTTAAGAATTTCAGGCTTTTTCCGATATCCAGTCCAGTGATTTTTGGCCGGATCAGACTGATATCAATGCTGAGTTCACTCCTACTTACTGCTATTGTCCAGCCTCACCCTAGTTACTCCTTCAGTAGTCACTAAATATTAGGCTATGTTTAATATTCATTGAATGCTTGATGGTCCAGATGTTGTTCTTCATAGCAGTGTAATACTTTGTAAAGTTGCTCTGTACAGTCATGCGTGAACACACCACAGTACATATTATGAATGAGTGTGAGTGTGTGGGGACAATACCTTGCTCAAGGGCACCTCTGTGGTGCCACTAGCAGTCCTGGGATTCAAACCCACAACCTTCTGGTTGCAGGGGCATCTCCCTAACCATCAGACCACCAGGTGCTCAAAACCTAGTGAAGTGGTGGGCAGGCAGCAACGGGGAGCAACACGGTGGAAACTACTGACACGTCATTCAATTTCAAACTTTTTTGAGGTCTGGAAATGCTAAAGCTGAAATCATAGTTTAGGTTTCTATAAACAAAATGGAATTTGTGATATTACTCATTCTTGGAAACATTCTTTTGAAATGTCTCAGTGCTGTGTGTAGACATGAGCAGTAGCCCTGGAACCTGAATCCAGACCAAGGAATGTCTGTTTTTAGTAATGCCCCAGTGCTACTTGTTGCTAAGGCTTTTCTAAATTGGGGCCTGTATAATCCATTAGATGTAAAATATACAACACTTATAACATATTTGATTATTGAACATAACATACATTATGTCCACAAGGATACCATCTCATCTAACATTTATTGCAGATTCAAGAGTATTAGTAACAGCCTCTACTCTTCTGGTAAGGGTTTACATTAGATACTGAACATTGCTGTGAGGATTTGATTTCAATTCCAGTTCTGGGTCACAAACAACTACTCCAGCTCATCCCTGAGGTAGTGAATGGAGCTTCATTGTTTCAGAGGACACAATTCCATTGTTTCACAAGACCGTGCACTCCAAATATGTTCCTTGTGAGCAAATTGGTTCTCAGTTACATTTATTACTGAGAAGAAATGAGTGTGGCGGCTGGACTGGAGCTGAAGGAAAATTGTTTAGACTTTAGACTTCCACAGTTTAACACAGTGGCTTAAATGTTTTCAATTCAGAGGCGATGCTTTTCTCTATGACTCACTGCTGTTCAAGCAGGGTTAGCAGCCTACTCAGGTTTGCCAGATTGTGCATTATTTATTCATGCATATTAATGAAAAATCATTTTTCATTTCGTTTCTTTGATTAGAATTTATAATTGTAATTTAATGTATTATTTATTTTTAAAAGCATAGGTTATAATAATAATAAGTAGTTGAAAGCATTGATAATAAATAGTAACAAGTAAAGAAGTAATAAGGATATTATTATTATTAATAATAATAATAATAATAATATTATTATTATCGTTTAAATTTAATAATAAAATCATAATAGTAATAATTTATTATAATCACAATAAAAACATGTTGTAAAAAATGTTTTGTTCTGTGCAGGTTAACAACGAAGTCTCTCAGATTTCTGCTAAAGGCCTTTACAAGCAGATGCCTGGATCGTTCAACTTCCTTCGGAAACTCTTCTACTTCCAAGTCTTGAAGACATGATTTACTGAGGCCAAAACGAGATGGGCATGATTCACTGATTACAGGAGTGGTAGAATATTTACAGAATGAACTGTAAACAGAATCATCATTTTTAGTGTCTGTTTGGTTGTCCTGCAAAGCAAAACCAGAATCATTTGTTTTGCTCTATAGAGGCATTTGGGGAGCCAGAAATACTGTAGTGAAATGAAATATGTTGACCATGTTTTTGTAATCTTGAAATCTCAGATCAGGGACTTTGTATTCTTGGATCTTTGGAATCTTGTGTTTTAATATTTTGAATCTTTTTAAAACATGGAAAAATAAAATGAATTAAACTGTGGCTTACGTTTAGAAAAAGTATGACTTATCATTGTGTTGTGAGCCTTTTCTCTTGGGTGTTGAGGGGGTGGTTGATTTTTCACACTTACCAGCTCCTCATCAGCAGAAAAGCTGGCATGGCCAATCCTTGGCATTTATGCTTAGTGAAAAACAAGAACAAGCAGGAATCTGAATGTATGCTTTGGTGCAGTGCTGTAAGATGCATTTCTGGTTAATTTAGTTCTTCTGAAGACTTGATTACATTGGTTCCCAGAAGCCACGCGTGTCACTGATGGCTCTGTGAGATAAACAGTCTCTGGTCAATTTCATTTGTGAAAGGACTCGTCTTAGTTGCCGCAAACCATGAAGGTTGAAGGATGCTTGTAAGGGCAGAAAAAAAGAAAAGAATGATTTTACCACCTCACAGACAGACGTGCGCTGTTGAAATCACTGGTTTGCGTCTGGTTTCTTTAATCAGCAGTACTGTGTGTTTTTAGGCATTCCCAATATAACACAGAAATACTTCAAAATGTCTTTCTAATAGCAACTGCTCTCACTCTGCACCTGCGGAGAGTGGTATATAATTCTAAATATATGTATAATATTTATATCATTATTCTATCTGTCCGTCTCTATGTATATCTACCAGCATTTTTCCTAATTTAGTCATGGCCAGTTCTTACAATCCCAGAGAGAGCAAGGCTGATAACACTGATTCACAGTCACGGATGCCTGCAGCATTGCCAAGGACTGAACTTGCTACCTCCTGATAACACACTTTAGTGACAGAAGTACAGAACCCCGTTGCATTCATTTATTCAGTCTTCTTTCAAGTTATTGGCCTTGAAATTGTATTACTACCTTCCTTAGTTTGGACCCCTGACGAAGCGAAATATTTTGTCATTTCTAGCACAAATCTTGTACATTTCATTCTTTTTTAAAAAATAAGATGAATTCAGCAAAGAAAGATTACTTAACAAAACATGCAATTTGACTAGAGGTGCCTTTTGCAAATGTCTGTCTGTCTGTCTGTCTGTCTGTCTGTCTGCTGCTTCATTCACTCCCTCGTCATCCATGGTATATAATGTCTTACTTCTAAATATACAATAATAATTTAATAATACCTCACTGTATACATTTTACATGAGGCTCTATATATTTTGCCCTATTTCTGTCCATCCATCCATCCATCCATCCATCTATTTATCTATCTATCTATGACATCATTCCACCACTTTCTCTCTTTCTCTGCATTTATAATTTAGAATAATCTCATAATTCTAAATATATAATGATAATTATCTAATTTTCACTGTATACATTTAACATGAGGGTCTATCTATCCCTCCATATTTCTGTCTGTATCTATCTACATACATTACATTACATTACATTACAAAAGTGGTCATTGCCATGATGTCTTATGCCTGTGAAAGGTCTTCATCACATACTTTCACAGGCACTGATGACTGTGAAGCACAGAGTTTCTGTCAGAGAGTGAAATTCCCCACCGATATTCACTATTTATCCACTGTTTCCACTCAGCATCGTCAGAGACTGGTGTTATGACGTGCATCAGGTGAAGCCAAGCAGCCTGACTTTAAAGGTCTGACTTGTGAGAGGGGAGTGAGAGGTGAGGGGTGGATGCGTGTCAAATGTGGAGGCAATTCCAGTTATGCAAAATGCTCTGAATACTGTAAGTGTGTGTGTGTGTGTGTGTGTGTGTGTGTGTGTGTGTGTGTGTGTGTGTGTGTGTGTGTGTGTCAAAACGAGTGGGCAGGCAGGGAGGGACTCAAGTGAAGTTGTTCTGCCTTCTCACAGTCTGTGAGAGTTTATAGTTACAGCGACCGTCTCGCTGTATCTGACGCTCTGTGTGTGTGCGTGTGTGTGTGTGTGTGTGCGTGTGTGTGCGTCTCAGAGAGAGGAGAAATTCACTGTGTTTGGTCTACGACTAGGACACACATTAATGCGAGGGGGAAAGCATGCCTGGCTGCTTCTGTTAAGCATTTGAAGGTTTCTGCAGTGGAGGCCAATGTGAGAGTCACTGAAGATCAGTCTCGGGTGAGTCTGCAGCTGCACTTTTCATTGCACAATCTCATTTGCTCTCGGTGTAAATTATAGCTTGTGATTTTGAATCTTCACACCCGTTACTCTTTCTCAAACAGTTTTTGTGAGAATATCAAGTTGACTATGGTTACAAACTTGTTATACTGTCTAGAGCTTAGTCTTAGTCAGGAGTATGGGAGACAATTTAGAGAAAAGGTTTCTCAGTGGTTCTTGAACCTTGAGTGTAAAGTACCTTTGTATTGCAGGGAGGTTCTTCAAAGCTTGGAAAGGCTCTTCAAACATGCTCATCTCATTTACATGAATGGTTTTTTAAGAAACCATGCATTGAACGGTTCACTGGAGAACATCCTTCTAAGGGGTTGCTCCACAGAACCCACTGTCAAATGAAGAGCTGTCAAAAAATGTCAAAGTGAAGATGCTTGACTGAGGGCATGTGATGCAGAAAAGGAATGGAAGCTTTGAGAAGTAACGAATATTGTATCCGCTGCCCTATTCTGTTGTGATCTAGCATCAGTATGAATAAGTTCCATTTCACCAGTGACCAGAGTGTTTGTTTCATTTGAAGGCGAAAGAGGAAGTCAAGTTCTTTGAGGCTTGATAGAAAGAGAGAACGAGACAGAGCGCGAGAGAAGAGGAGAGAGGAGGGGTGACTCATGGTGAGAGTGAGGAGCCGGGGTATGATTTGCTGAGGGCTCTGCAGCTCCTGACACAGGAAGCTTGCTCTCTTCCCTTTTTCTGAGGCTGTAGAGTGTATCTGCAGGGTGCTGCTGGTTAACCTCTGACTTCGTGGTCAGAAAACAAAGGGGGGTGTGCAAAGTAACCTGCAGCTGCTGCATGCAGCTGGGCAAACTCATGCACCACCTTCTGCCCTATCACACATAGGGTCTAGTGGCTTTTTTTCATTTTATTGTCACTTCCAATTTTCTCATCATAATGAAGAAGATTAGTAAAGATTTGCAATAGGATGATTTGCATACTGCGGTTCTGTCACATTTAAACATCACTGTAAAAGATTCTCACCAAATTATCTTTTAATTAATGACAGTGGGTTTGGACCCACGACCAGGTCATGGGATTTAAAGAGATTCACTACAGTGGCACTTACACTATAGGGCACTGCTTTTTTAACGTTTCATTATGAGAAAACATTAGAAAGACATAACTATTTCAATATTTTATAGTCTGTAGAAACACATCATTTTCAACAAAGGCTCAAACTACTGATTTTGAGGAAGATTAAATCTGTCTTCTGCATGTTGACACTCACTTCATGAATTGGATCAAGAAAAAGGAAAAGTATCAACAAGTACCGACAAGTATTCAACATCAACTTCTGCTTTACGTATCATTGGACAAAATGTATTCTTCGACAGGATAATGTTTGCAAACATTCTTCAAAACAGTGCCAAAACGAATATCCAGTCCAAAGAAAGTTGAGAATGATGTCATGGCCTCACCAGTTTACAGCTCTTTCTCACTGAGCTGGCGTGGGATGAGCTAGACTGACATGTTCGAAAAGAGCGTCCAACAAAGGAGACAGAACTGTTTGCATGCTTAAACAGGCTCTGGGAAGGTTTGGACACAAGTCATTCCCACAAATAGCAATAAAGGGTGTGTTGTATCTGTGCTGGTGTGATAAAGACAAGGATGTTTATTTTGAATAAACTCATACATAAGCATTTGCACTCGTGAGAATTATATAAGGCATTAAAATCACCTGCTTAACTTGGGTAAGTCCTTTCAGTACCCTGTTCCTGGTTCACGTGATGTCTTTCTGTAACCCACATTTTGAAGCTACTAACCCCACACAACCTCTGACCCAGTTGTCTAGCCATCACACATCACTTTTCTTACAATTTTCTGAGAGAGAGCATGTGTTGTAGACGTAGATAATTCTATCTCCGTATGCACTATGTTTAGGTCGACTGCTTCACTTCAGGAGGAAATAATATTGAGAAGTGACAATGATATATTTGAAGAGCTATTGACCTGGTTTTGACTGTCATTTTTATGATCCTCTGTTTTTATGCAAGTGAGAATTAGTTTGAAGTGCATGTGTTCAGTGTTAGGGTCGGTTAATGGCTCTGTTAGATAGTGGCCTGTACGTACAGTCAGTGATAAACCAAGCTATGGTTACCCAGATGTCTACACATTAGGGACTGCACAAATCGCAAGCTGTGATTCTGACGTTATACTGTCACTTAACTGCCATTGTGTCCAAAGCAGAGTTGAATCCAGTCGAAGCTACCATGTCGTCGTACAACGTCAAACTGAGAAGAGTTGCAGCCTCAGACTATGACACACAGATTAAAGGTAGGATGCTCTGATTTGAATGCAATTCTAAGAAAGTGAGAGCAAATGACAGCTGGGTAACAAGCAAAGAAGCAAAGCTAAATTCTTCAGTATTTCTCGGGCCTTTATTAAATATGGTTGTTTCTGAAAGTAAAATTGGGCATTTTTGAATTTTTTTAATGTAAAAAATTCAGGCGAGTTTTATCTATTAGAACACTACCTTCAAAGTCAACAGGGAACTGGCATAAATGGCATAAACTGCATACCTGAATAACTGAGGGGAAATTATGATTCATGTGACTGATGTGATTAGCTTGATTAGATTTTTTTACATCCATGTATCAAATGTGGATGATTGTCTGTTTGTACTGTCATTTTCCAAAAATTGGCCAAACAGAGTGAAGTAACATTACTATCAGAGAGATTATATGGCTATACACATACCATGCACATGGTGATTAAAGACGTTTATGTAGCAACTTGTTTAAAAAATACTATTAAATCTGTGATAGCATGCAAAATGGTTTATTTTACCTAAACATAAAATTTACAGTATAAAAATATACATAAAAATAACCAGATATAATGAGCCATGATGTGTCAGCAATTTACAGATACAACTGACATGTTAAACCAAAATATACTCCGAAGTAAACAGATTCAAGGCTCTGAAAATGAATAAAATCTCTGTCGGAACAAAATCTCCATAAAGGAAAGTTTACAGGAGAAGGTAAATACAACTTATAATGGTGGGAAAAAAATCCCCCAAATAAATATTTATATAAAACGCTCACACAACATAAATCGCAGTTGGTAAAACTTATGTAAGCAACGAACATTGAGATTATTATGTTATATTAACATCATAAAAAATGACATTTACATTAAATGTAATTAAATGTACATTCAATTTACATCCTTATCTTACATTAAGTTCAAAAAATGTTTAGGCACACTAAATTATCCATACATTCTTTCTCTGCAAACACCCGACAGCTGAAACTACACAAATAAAATTTGTAATAAAATTACAAACTCCACTCTAGAGCACTCACAGGTCTTTACTATGCTCAAGTTCAGTTTGTTTTTGTTGAGATATTTTTTAGCAGTTGCAGGTAAATTATCTTGAAATCTGCAGGTGCTCCAGCCCCCTCAGCCCCCCTTTCCCATTACCCTTAAAGACCCACAACTTTCAGTATGACTGTATAAAAATGACTGTATATAAAAATGATCGTATCTGAATTACTTTCTTTGTGGTACGGAACAAGATAAGGTTACTTTTTTTTACTGGGCAGATCTGCAAATAGTCACTGCTTTAGAATGAACTGATTCTGAACCCAATCAGCTTAACTAAGGGCAAAAAAGTGGAAGTGATTCTAAACTTGCTCCCTCTGAGGACATGCAGGCTGCTGAATAATCCTTTCTGACGTTTGTAAATGCTTACTTCAGCACTTTCATTGTCTCAGGTGAAAAAAGTCGAATAAAGTCCGGGTCACTTGATTTGACTCTGAAGATTGGCGTGAACACAGAAACCTGATATCTAGTCGTTATCCAGTCGATTATATTCAGTCAAACCCTCCGTCATCTTCCCTATAGTAGACAAAAGCCCGGCTGCGTTTGATAAACAAGCATAGGCCGGTGGTTTAACAGAGGAACCATTTCTGTTGTTCCTCACTTGTTGACTAATGGAGTCAACCCTGGTGAGAAGGTCATGCACTGTGGTAAAGAAAACACACAAAAAGTGCTACTGCGTCAGTATCAGTCTACAGCAAAGTATACTGCTTGAATACGTACTTCAGAATAGGTAAACCCTATAAAACTGCAGGCTGTTCATTTACTCTTCTAGTTACTTTATTATTTAATAACTACTATAAGCAACAGATTAATGAACTGTGTGATAAGTACTGTGTAAATTAAAATGTAAGATTTGAAGTTATGGGTAAAACATTTTTCGTGCAGGCTTGCAATGAACCTGCATGTTTGTGTTTCAGAGTTACTCTGACATGGAAGTGGAGGTTGTGATTATGAACAGCAGAGAAGTCAAAATGAATCAAATGTAATAAAATGTAATAAAAGCAAGCTGAAGAAAAGTAGTGGCTGGTGAAAAAAAGAAAAAAAAAACAATACAGAAGTTACAACAGCATTGATATACAATGATTCGAGTTTACAACGTTCACTCCCACTCGACTTACACCGTTAGCCTCGTACTCACGGACTACGTGGGCGGACTAGCTGCGCGCAGCGGAAGAAGACGCAGACTGTATAAGACTAAATTGGACTGAATTACAATTGCAGAGAAGATACACAAATGAAACTTCAGGCTTGGGTTTGGGTTTTGGGTCTGAGAAAACTGTTCCTAAATTTATCTTCGTCTCTCTTTATCTATCTATCTGTCTGTCTGTCTGTCTATCGATCTATCTATCTGCCTCTCTTTCTCTTTCTCTCTTTCAGAGGTCCGTAATCAGCTGGCAGAGCAGCTGCGGGTGTTTGATAGTTATCTGGAGCAGAAGAGTCAGGTGCTGCAGGATCTGAGTGATTTTCTGCGCAGACGGGGAGAGATTGAGGGCGAGTACGCCCGCTCTCTGGATAAACTCGTGGACAGGTTCACCTACAAGATCAAAAAGTAAGGACAGAAAAGCCATGTCCATCGTAGCCGTCCCAAATCAGTGTTGTAGGAGTAGGTAATGGTCCAGATCAGGGTTCACAGATCTTTCTTTACACAATAATAAAACAATCATGTGGTTTTTCTAATACATTTTAGAATAAAAAAAAACTTACAGCCATTACCACATGATTGGTTGTAGCTTGTTTGGTTGTAGTTTTTCTTAGCTTGTAATTTTATGAATTTTTTTGCTCTGATGACTCTCTTACTCTCTTACATAATAGTGCCCGAAGGGGTTGTTTGTATGAAGAAAGATTTAAACATTTGACGAACTCTTAGAACTAAGATAACTTCTTAAAAGAAAACGAATTCTACTGAATGTGAAAGGTTCTTGACTGAACCTTTCAATCGACAAAACCTTTACAATATGTGAGGAATCTTTATACTTTCATAAGGTTCTTTACACAGTACACATGTTTTATTTACAAACATGGTTCTTTAGGTCATGAAAAGGGTCCTTCTATGGCATGACAAAGCATCTTTTGTCTCACCTTTTTTAAGAGCATGTCTACTGTGAACCTACATTTTATACTGACCTTATATTTTTTGATTGTTTTGAGTGTTAAGCCACAGTTAATTGCTATATCTTGAGGGAAATTGACAAAACGTTTCGGCATCCCTGATGCATGTAGTCCTGTCGATGTGAAGTGTCCTTAAACCAAACCACGTTTCTGCGTTTTTTAGAGATGTTAAAACAAAGCGGACTCAGTCTAGCACCGTTTCTCACCGTTTCTGTCGCTGGTTCTCAGGAAGGATTGCAGCAGTCAGTCGGTTTTGCACTGCTGGCAGGTGTTGTTGTCTCAGACACGGCAAGAGAGTAAAGATCACACCACACTTAGCGACAGCTGCGGCTCCGCTCTGCCTCAGCAGCTCTCTCGCTGTCTGGACCATGTTCAGCGCCTGGCAAAAAAGGTACACACACACACACACACACACATCTATATGCCAGTCTTGGTTGGGTATTTTCACTAATTCTTTCATTAAAGGAACTATTCTTTCTGTGCGCATTATTAGAAACACACTGTTACAATGAACCGCTTGTAACCCTTCATCAGTGTCTCCTATTGGGTGGTTATTTTAGGGGTGGACCACTTTCGACCTTACACTGTTACCACAGTTACACTGACAGCTTTCCTTTGTTCAGAAACTGACTGAGTAGGACAGAGGATGACACTCCAATTTTGCAGCAACAGATGGGCTGATGGGCATTTTCGCATAATATTTGTTTGTTTGCGCGTCTGGTGGGTTGGTTGTCATTCGCTTTTGGTTAAAAATTGTATGACAAAATACAAAATATTTTCATGAATACTCCTTCGGATTAGAAAAGGAAGCTATATATAGTTTGTTCTCGACCAAACTTAATCAAAGTTAATCATTTTTATCATCATTATTGACTCATTACTAAGGAACTGAAGGAGAGTGCAATTTGCAAAATTAATTTATAAAAAAGCATTTATCTGGCTCAATGGATTCCTATTAAAGGAACAGTATGGCTAAAAGTCACATGCTTGAAACACGAGACGTGAAATTTAGTTTTGCCCTGAAGCTGTGAGGTTCATGTAAAGAATGTTATTTAGAAACATTGACAAATACACAGGCAAAATGTACTAGATGCATTTTTGTCCACCTTTAAAGATACCGGTATGTCACACTGTATCAGGAAGCACATAAGCAGGCCTATCTGGAAATAACTTCTCAGCAATTTCTTCTATCTCCGTTTATTTTCCTTCAGAGTAGAGAGATTGGCTCTCAGTTGCAGGAAGAACTCCTGAAGGTCACAGCAGAGCTGCAGTCTGTGAGTTTGCCTTCAAGCCCGTTTGTAGCAATCTTCTTTTGCCTCTTTATCATAACATATGACCTCCCAAACCACTAATGTGTTGAACTGCAGACGCTGAAGACATATTCCCAGTACCATGTGGACTACTTGTCGGCTGAGGGCAAGCTGAGGGAAGCCACCAAACTGGAGGAGAAACAGAAACAGAGTGCAGTGAAGAAGATAGAAAGGCTGATAGAGAAAGTAAGCGTGAATACACTCCTTTACCAAACTATTAAAGACAACAGAACCTGCAGAACAATTATCATTCTTCTCTTTTTATGAGCAGACAAGAAGTGATGTAACATTCATAACATTCATATAGAAACTGATATCAAAAATAAGGAAGCACTGCATAAAATATGTGTCACAAAGCTAAGAACAAAGCTGAGTAAGGCCGCGTTTTTCAGCAGTTGCGTCAGGCTGTCCCATTTTATAGGATTTTTCATTCATTTCCACTCGGTGTGTCTTTGTGTTTTTCCTTCCTTGTGCAAGTCAGTTATCTTCTATCTAATCTCCACATAAATCTCTTTTTTTTTTTTTTACACGCGTGATGCTGCGTGTGGGAAGCTGTTTGTGTGAATTTTAGCTTTAAAAGGAAACGTGTGTGAGAGCTTCGAGGACAGAACTTTTGAAGCGAAATGTTGATAGTTTTGATATTATAGTGTTTTAAAATAAAGGGATTTTTGCTCTATTTCCTGACCCTAAAAATTTTCAATTGTGGGTGTTTAGGCTGGAAATTAAGTGATACGTTAGGTGGAACTAATCACAATGTTTTTACTCTGACTAAAAAGAACCTGTGTGAATATTTTATATAAACAATCCAAATTTGTTTGAAAAGTCATTCCATTGCCATATATTGTAATTACTATTTAAGACATGAGTCATGGTTTTAACCGTATTTTTGAGTGATATATATATACATATATACGTATATATATATATATATATATATATATATATATATACACTAAATGAAATTGTCATAATAGTCAAATGGAAATACACAATTAATGCATGTTTGACAAATTATAAACAAACAAACTGCAACCTAAGAACATTCGTCAAAGAATATTTTTATCTTTGACAAATTTCCTACTCATTGTAAGCAGCGATGTGAGAAGTTGGGTGCACCTGGATTCCAAGAATATTTAACAGAAATTGCTGAAAAAAGAAGCAAAGTTTGTAAGTTTATTTCATAGTTTATTTACATATTTGCCATACAAGTGGATTGTATGAATCAGCGCTGCATTTTTATCACCATGAGCCAAATTGCTGCCCTTCATTTAAGGGCATGTGGCTTAAACAGAAGCATCTGCTTATCAGTAATCTGGCTGGTTGCTTAGCTTATTTGCATAGAGTTCATATGTAGAGAACTGAATGAGGGTGTTTCAGCAGTTTGATGGGTCAGTTAGCCACATTAAAGCCGTTACTGTTTGATGTCAATTATCATAAACAAAGCATGACATCACTTTACTTCTCCTAAATGCTGCAATTTCAGCACTCACACCTAAACTCACGGTGCCTGATTATTAGTACATTAGCACCATTAGTATTGCTGTTCTAATAATGCATATATATTAGGAAATAAGATGGAATATCATTTCAACTTATTTCCTAATATGTATTATATCCTAACATATAATCCATTATTTGGAATATAATGACTTCCTACATAGAAATTTACTTTCACTGGCAATATCAAAAACTCGGTAGTACATGTAATATGTATGTACTAGTAAAGTATTTGGTATTGGACAAGGCTGCTGGTTTAACAAATAACAGAGTAATGGCTTGCATCTTTGAATAAAGAATATCCATGTATTGTCCATAAAGAGTTTTTTTCTAAATAACTGAAGTGAGATTGTCTTGGTGCACCCAATGCATGTGCAGTCATGGGTAAAGTTTATTTACTGCTTTTTTGCTTCTCCTACCATTTACTCCAGTGACATCCTTCCTTCTGCATTTGCCTGTGTGATGTGGGTCTTACCAAGTAAATGAACTTCCCTTTCTGAACGACATTGTACAGATGTGTGGTTGCCTCTAAGTGTTTGTGTGTGGGAGGAGTGTGTATACCTGTTTGCATGGCTTCTTTCTGTGTTTGCAGAGGCAATGTAAAGTTCAAGAGACACATTTAAAGTGCACCAAAGCCCGCAACAACTATCTGCTCAATCTGGAGGCAGCAAATGCATCGATGAACAAATATTACCTGCATGACCTCTCTGCCGTCTTTGATGTGAGTGTTCTGATTTGACACATTTGTATTATAAGTGTAGTGGCTATGTGGTTGTTTATTAAGTGTCTGTCTTATTTTGACTGATAGTTATTGGACCCTACAAACTATATATATGAACATGAAAAATTAATTTTCCCCAATTTACTCCGGTCCCACATACTAGTAAGGACTCCCCCAGTCGACCAATATCACAGGAAGTCACAGGAAGCCAAAAGCCATCAGTCATCAGTCACCTTATTGCGTTTGGATACTAAATACTAAATACCGATTCTCTTATGTTTTCCATACTGGTTAGTAGTGTTGAGTGCTCCTATCAACCCAGAGAGAGCATTGGCTCTCCTGGACTCCCACAGATGTCTGTGGCATCTCTGGGAATCAAACACAGTCAGTCGGGACAATGTTTTGACACTCGCAATTTTTGCATTTACATTTGCGGCATTTACATTTGCTTTTATCCAAAGTGACTTCCATTCCCTACCTACAGGGGGCAGTCTCCCTGGAGCAACTTGGGGTTAAGGGTCTTGCTCAGGAACCCAGTGGTGGTTTGCTGAACGTAGGATTCGAACCCATGACCTCTTGGTTCAGAGGCAAGTGTCTTGCCTGCTATAAACAGTAAACACACAAAACTGAAGATAATTAGTTTTAATTACTTCAGATAATTATACACTTACAGCACTGCAGTGCTACACACTGATTTGTTGCCAAAAATGTGCATGTGGCATCAGAGGCGAGGCTAACTTGTCTACCACCACAGTAAAACCACAATAGGAAAGATGATAACACGCCTGAATGACTGTGTAACTTGCAGTTTCTCTTTCATGTGTTTATTTTTAGCCAGCGGAGAAGGCATTCTAAAATGTTTGTCCTGGTTAAATTAGCGTTTTTGCATAATCAGTGCTGCTGTATGTAGATCCAGCACTCCAGAAGTGCAAACTCAAAGCAGCAGTCACCACAGCTGAACTGTGTTCAATTTTGCAAGTGAAATTTATTCACTCTGGTGGCCTGTGATGCAAAAATGCTTACTGAAGCAAATTCCATTGAAATGAATGTCATTTAAATAGTAAAACGTACGTGTGCAGTTAGTACAGTCCAAAATTCCCTTCAGCTGAGAAATTGACGTAAATGTAAATGTAACTTTTACTACTGTAATTACATTCATTTCAGTTGTAAAATTTACATTTTCATGTTTGGCAGTTAGAGTCCAAACTAACCTTTCAGTTGAGAAACAGCCAAAAAAATGAGAGTCAGCGAAGTAACAGCACAAGTGACATACAGGACGTTTTAATTGGTGCTTTCATGCATCTTGAATGATGGTGGGTCAAGACAAGCTGCACTTGAAGCTCAAAGGGCTCTGGGTACGGATGGGCTCTGACCGTGGACTGGTCTGTTTTTAGTTTCGTAGGCAGTCATCAGGGTTTTAAATCTGGCAGATGCTGCTCCGGAAAGGCCAGTACGGCTGCTGAGTAACATGACTGAACTTTGAAAGACCCAGAACAAGCCATTCTGCTACATTATGGATTACTTGTTAGGTCCTGATGGTCCAACCAGAAACGTCGCCAGCTGCCTTTAACATTGTATGGTCCTTTTCTCATGAATAACCAAATAGAAACAGTATGAGACATACATTCAGTACTGGTTTTCCCCTTTATAATGTCATCATTTTACAGATTTGAGATGACAGTGGTGATGTAGTTATTTAATAATTACTAATAGTAAAAAAAAAATAAGCCTATGGCCTAAACCTTTAGATCTCAGTGTATCAGTAAACTCTTCTTTCAGTAGAGTTCTTTTCAACTGGTGTAAAACAGTCTAGAACCGGTATTTGTTCTCCTACACTCTTGCCATTTGCTGCTCTTTCTCTCAGCGTGCCGCCACTCGGTCACTCTCCAGAGCCCCTCCCTCTACAGGTTTTCCCCACCCACTTGTGGGCGGAAACTATCCTAAAAGTTCTCTCGGGTTCAAAGATCTAAAATAAAAATGATTATTTGATTTTTTTTGGTTTCTTATGGGCATTTGCACGTGCTGCCATTTTGAAACCCCAGTTATTATTACATGTTTTTAAATTGACAGTAAACTAAGAAAGCTCAGCATGACACCTGACACCTCGAGCATCAACACAAACCGGGGAAACTTCCATATAAGCTGTTTTGTAGCATGACAGCAATTTACCATTTGTTGCGCTGCTGGCATGGATCCAGGGTTCTAAGGGTTAAATTGGCAGGTTTATTCCATCCAGGTATCACGTTATGGTAATTGCTGTAACTGATGTAGTTAGTATTGAAACGAGTAATTAAATCTGGACCTGAACAGTGAAAGAATGATTCCACCGTTACACTGAAGGCCTCACCTGCTCAGGCTGAATGAAGGCAGAGGGACCACGTCAGCCGAGGAGCCGAGCTGCTGTTTGTCTGTGACGTGTATTGATGTAAAGTAAACATGTTGAACACGGGAACCCTCTGAACTGACAAGGACTGAACATTACCCCTGGCCCAGCCTGATACTGCCCGGAGAGCCCGGACAGTAAACAAGATGCACCACCAGCCTGGAAATGAAGGTCTGAGGGGTGATGGGCTGCTGGAGATATTGGCTGACATGATGAGACGAGCAGAGCGGGAGAACGAAGAAGAGAGGGAGGATGAGAGAGAGACTGGAGGTCAAGCAGGGTGGCAGTTCGAGAGAAAAAGTGGGGAAGCAAGAGGGGAGAAACGTTTTAAAGAATCATTGGTGAAGGAATTGCTGAATAGAAGGGTTTCAGGATGTTGAACCAGACTACATGAATCAAAGGCGGCCAGGAGAGCGATGGAGTGACAGTGAGAGAGTGATGGGGGAAATTCTGCAACGAACAATTATTTATGCAATCGATCAACTGTGATTTGATTAATTGACTAGCTGTTATGCCTTCTTCAGTTCGTCTTCCTGTCTTCGATGGTGCTATAGTCGCTCTCCACATTGTCGGTACTGTAGTGTGAGTAACTAGGCATACCATATTACTCATAATACAGCATTATCGAAAATAAAAATTAGATTTTTCATAATTAACATTGACAACTTTGTCAAATACTTGATGTATCTTTGTCAAATACAAAAGAATGTCTCACAGCCAGCAAAGACGTATTTCACCATATGAGTACTGACAAGATCTGACTAATATTGGCTTATATTCAACATGAAAGGCCTCAGATTGGGATCAGTGGGATAAAAAAACTTGAATCTCAAGAAGTCTTTGCAGATGAGGGTCAAGGTTAAGTGGAAATTTACTGGAAAAATGTGAAACAGATCATTTAGCCATTGAAATTCCAGGCTGGGGATTGTGGGAGAGTGTTGAGGAGAAATGCTGAGGTCTTTGAGACTGGCAGAGTGAGAATGAGAGTGGTTAAGTTCAGCACAGACTGGGTGTTGATGGCACTTGATGTCTGGAGGGGTGGCTGGAAGACAAACTGTCCTTCACTGCCAGTTCTTCAGCGCTGATTGATATGTTATCTCTTCTTGCAATTTATTTCTTACCGGCTTTATTGTACTCCATGTGAGTGTGTGGGCCTGTGTGTGTGTATGTTGGGGAGCTGCATTGGGAAGGTAGATTGCCAACCTCTGTGTGGCTGTGGTTGGAGTCTTCTCCTTTCAAAGATTTGTTGTAGATCAGGGGTCGGCAACCTTTACCACTCAAAGAGCCAATTGGACCCGGTTTCCACAAAAGACAAAACACCAGGAGCTGCAAACCTAATATGAAGATAACACTGCATATATTGTTTTTTCACTTTTATCCTATGGATAAAAAAACTAGTGATATTTGATTTCTGCAAAGAAAACATTTAGAACTCTAAAAAAGTTTAAGGTCTCTTTTAAATGAAACAAAAAGCCTCAAAGTATCCATGCAGCAAACTAAAATTGCCACATGCCGGAATCCTTTCATCGCCTTTAGGCTTTAAGAGTGTTGACCTGAAATTAGAAAATAAACTGAACAATGTGAAAATACATATATGCTAAATATCTGATTAAAATATTTATTTGACATGGTTCATGGGACTTTTGCTCCTGAACCTCAGTGCAAAGCCTCTGCAAATCCGGGCTGTAAGATGTCATCTTCATTATAGCGCAGGATTGTAAACTGTCAATGAAAAACAACAAATACAAATAAAATGCACTTAAACTTAATAATAATTTATTTTCCAAAGCCACAGGGAGCCGCAACATAAAGAAGGTTAAAATACAGTGTCACCCCACGCGGTTCTAGACGGGGGCCAGCGTGGGCCAGAGCCCCTGTAGAATTGCTCCTGGTCCTGTTATGGCCCCTGCACTGAACAGCCAATGATTTAAATATTAATTTCTTATCGTGACATGCGCTGCTCGGAGAACGGAACTAACGCTCCGCGTGTTCTAGACGAACTGCTTAAAGCACTACACACACGCGAGAGCACACGCAAACGCTTTATGGGATTTTGAGACTCACTGTATGTGAATTTCTTTTTGCTTTCTATTTTTCCTCCTCACTACAGTGAGATGATGACGATGTGATTTAAAACGTGGGATTTCATGCTGTGAAAAAGAACTTAAGCTAATTATAAAATTAAATGTATAAAATCAAATATTAACTTTTTTTGCTGTTATATGCACCCCCCTAAAAACACACTGGCCCCACTTCGGCCCCCCTGGTCATTTTGGCTTAGAATCGCCACTGAGTATAACAATACTTTTTCAAGATGTATTTTCAAGATACATAAATAATATAGCGATATTTCGGCCCAGATGTATGAACAAGTGCCGTGATGTGGCATCAGTATGCATTCAAGATGCACCTGGATCCGTTCAATTTACTATTTAGGTGAAACTTCTGGGTTTTTAATGCTTCAAATGCTGGCCACCAGCCTGCTTAAAGTTTTGAGGCAATTAAACTTTCTGTTCAGTTTCTGTGCAGTAAAATTTGAGGTTCAGTTCATTCAGAATTTTAAGGCAGTTTTGTGCATTTTATGTACGTATTTCCTCTTGCTGATGAAGTGCATACGTGTGAAAACGTGCTCATTTTTTAAGGCTCCTGGGTGACACTTCCCTATAAACCTTTCTAGTTAAGCTCCTAGTTTCCTCCTCCACCCTTAAACTTGTTTTTTCTGACCTGCAGGAGATTTTGGGCTCGATGCCACAGCCGTCGGAGCCCAGGAGAGCATAATTGACCTCGCTGTCTCAGAAAAGAAAAAGTAGTTTGTGTCGATATTGCCTACTCTGAGGCCTTAACGGCATGTCAGATGCTTTGATACAGAATCTGTGGTCAGCCTCAGCCTGTACAGCTCTCTGCTAATCACACTGTTTTATGGACTACATCAGTGCTAATTGCCACACACTGACAGGCTTGTCGAGAGAACTGACAGTGGCAGAGACTCTGAGCTCCGGTTTATATTAAAAATCTATATATCAACAATGGCCTTTCCATTTTTGACGAGCGGCAGTGTTGACTCAGCTCAGTCTGCCATTAAGCTAATGAATTGTTTTAATAGGATCCAGGTTTGCCTCGCTTGGGCCCTTATATCCTTTTTTTCTAGCATCGATGTGGTGGAGGCGGGTGGGCTACAGTCTTTTATTCTCACATCAGAAAACTGCAAGGTGTATTTGTGTGTGTGTGTGTGTGTGTGTGTGTGTGTGTGTGTGTGTGTGTGTGTGTGTGTGTGTGTGTGTGTTCGAGAGTAAGACCAATATCTTAAGTACTATGAGCATTAAAGTGCTGGGCTTGTATGAGATGGATGGAAGAGGCTGATATATTGCATTAGTTAGAAAGCTTTGAGGGGACGCTGCCAGATGCAATCGGAGCCGAGAGGGCCGTGGAGCAGCAGGATGGTATGATATCATGCACTTCTAGTAGGCACAGTGTCATCAGTCTAGCTCTCCAAGGCCTCGCAATTCACTCCTCGCCATTCAAAATGCTGCATCTACTTCCACAGCCTTTCATACTTCTTAGTAACCTCTAGATACAATGCTCAGATATTATGTGTTCATATTCCTGTGGGTTACTCTGTGTGCCATATGGCCCTATCTGGAAGTCGCCCGCCGCTGATTCGTTCAGCGATGGCCATTTTGAAGTCTTACTTATTTCAGTGTAGAATAGGAGCTTGCTGTGGGCTGCTATCACTTTTTAAATGGTGCACAAGCCTTTCTTTATTGTCTGAATGAGCCGGGATTTTTTTTCCAAATGGCTTCAAAAACCCCTCCAGAGTTCAGAACGGCAAGCGCATATTGTGTTGATGCTAGTAGACGACTTAAATGTTTTCCGGTGCTAAAAGTAGTTTATGAAACAAGTTACATATTAGGGACGCACCGAAATGATTTTTTTTGTCTGAAACCCGAAAACCAAAAATGAGGAAACACTTGAAAACTGAAAAAAAACCCTGAAACCGAAACACCGAAAGAATGGTTACAAAACCATGAAAATATTTATTTAGCATTCAAACAATGCACAATAGAAAACAAAATGTGAAATAAAATATTTTACTTGGCCCAACTCATGAATAGCCTAAAAGCAAGATAGCTTAAATATTATACAGTTAAATATTATACAATTAAATATCTTGAAAAGGTGAAGTCAAGTGCATTTTAATATTCTGAACACAGTGCAATCAGAACAAATGCTTTAAAACTGTTGAAAGATAAACAACATTCTCTGTAGGCCTTAGTAACAAAATAGTGTATTGAAACAGAGAGTGACAGCCCATATATTAACTAGAATCACTGGAAAACTTCAGAGGAAACAGACTTTGTAAGACTAGACTGATGTGTTACAATGACAAGGTGAATGACTTACATTTTACCTCACATTACATGTTTGCTCTGCACCACCGCTGGAAGGATAACTGCAATCTAACCTCCACAATGATTCTCCACACTCGATTTTTGCCTGTATTTTAAGAAATTAAAGAGTTCACTGTGGAACATACATAGATGCAGTCCTCTCCAGAGACCCCACTAAGGGGCTATGAGAGCCCCTCTGAATGCCATAATGAGAACTGGGACCCTCTAGGGCCTGACTGGTTATCAGAGTATAACTCATTACTGGTGTCTAATGACATTACCATCTTTTATCTAAGTATCTAATTCTTACTGTTTTTTTAACCACCATCAGAGCATCATCATCATTTCACTGAATTTCACCTTTTTTAATCATTCAGACATCATGTGCAATCATTCAGGTCACTACGAGGCCTCAGGCAGCAGACAGGCAATCAGCGCTCTTGTGCCTTAGTTTGGCTTGACAGGAATGAGACAGCTTGATTTTTATTAGTCCTTCCTATTTTCCTCAAGCCATTGTGGCTCCGCCAATCAGTGGGAAATTATTTTCAGCATATGGAGAAATGAGACCCCGTTCCCCACCTCGGTCTCGGGGATGAATCAGACGGGAGTAGAACGCTAACCAAGGGCTGTGTGACGTTCTCCCTGTCATTACATTTTCCATGTGTCTTTGTTCATGTGCTGATCCATGTGAGTATGTTTTGGTTGGTTTCCTTGTTATTCAGTTCACCTGTGCCTTGTTCTTGTCTACTCCTCAGCCGAGTGTTTCTCATTTGTTTATTTAGTATATGTAATCCCTGTTTTGGGGCAAATTTTGTTGGTTTTTAAAGTTGGTTCTTGGTATTTGTGTTCTGTTCTGTTTTCTCTCTGTTGTTTTTGCTCTGTGTTTTTGCCCCGCATGTGTTCATGTATCCATTAAGTCCCCATGTTAGTTCAGTGGCCTGTTTTTTTATTTAGTCCCCTGTTCCTCCGTTCTTTTGTAATAAATCTCTGTTTGCAGTAACGTCCTACTCCACACTCCACATCCCCACTTTCAAGGTTCTTGGTTCAAGGGTGCTTGGTTGTCATCAGCTGTGAACACGTACAAAGTGTGAATAGATGTTTCTCCAAGGACGGTGGTGCAACATGTAGCAACATTTAACATTCAAAAGATTTACGACAGAAAAAATACAAACAACACAATAGACACAACAAGAATGTAGAGTAATGTACAGTAACAGTATAGTGTAAATTGGATGTAAACCTTTCCGAGTGACTGGTATTGGACCATAAGTATGATTTTTGCATGACGTGCTGACTGGGGGCAGAGTCAGGATGGGCAAGGCTAGTCTGGCAACTCTATACATCACTTTCCAGCCTGAATAGCCTCTATACTACAGTGTCTGAGATTGACAAAAACAAAACCAAGCCAAACTGATGTCCCAGTGGCACTGGGCACTGGCACTGGGCCACCATTAACCCTCAGAACTCAGAGTGTATCAGTAAACTATTCAGTAAATATAACTGGTGTAGAACAGTCTAGAACCGGTGTTGGTTCTCCTACATGCTCGCTGTTTGCTGCACTTTCCTAAAATAAAAGAAATTAGTTCATTCTTGTTCTTTATGTTCATTTGTGTGATGCCGTTTTTAAACCCATAGTACTGTTTTTTATTATTAGATGTTTTTGAATTACGGTAACTTTGCTTCTACGTGACTTAGCATGACTTCTGACACCTCGAGCACCAACACACACTGGGGGAACTTCCATATTTGTTGCTGACCTGTGCTGCTTGCGTTCTAAGGGTTAAAGGAAGATCACTTTTAACTATCTGAGCATGATACTTGTGCCTCAAATGCTCAGGTGCTTCGTGCGTAATTAGGCAAAGAAATGCAGATTTGAATGCACTCACTCCATTAAGAACACAGAGGTTTCAGCCCTGTGTTCCACTATAAAAGGTGTAAATAATCTAGATAAGAGCCTTCCCCTAATTAAAATAGAGTCATCAAAGCCCAGCTTTTAGATGTCAGCCACAGCCCCAAATCTCCGAAGTGTGTGTGTGCCATGTATTGATGTTAATATTTGATTTGCGTTCCTTTCTAATGAAAAGCAAAGCTCTTTATGATGATAATTGTTTTTGTTTTTGGATGGAAGTCCAGTCTTTTTCTGCCGGTCCCTCATGGCATGTTGGGGAACTTGCCAAGGCGAGTGTACAATTACTTGAACACCTCCGAGGATCTAACACCATCGATGTGTTTTCACATTGCCTCATAGCCCATTACAAGCTGTGAGGCAACCTAATTGGACCAAGTTTAATTTCTGCAGTATATTTACTTCTCGTGTGGACTCCTGCAGTTACGGTTTTTCTGAAGGCCACTCGGAAAGGGAGCAGAAAATACACCACAGTTATGAACTGTAAGGAGAAGGGGAAGTGTTTTACCCACCCTGAGAGTTCGGACTTCACACTACTGAGAATAAACGGCGTGCAAAATAGTGTTGCCTGTGAAATGCTTCATTAGATGCTAGTTGAGAAAGGCGTGGTGTCTTTTAGCTTCCGGTTTGGTTTGAATATGAAGTTAGAAATATTCATTCCCAAGCATGTTAACCACTCACAAGGCCACCAAAATATAGCTTCTGCAGGTTTATTGATGCGTCTGTCTCTTAGAGGGTGTGTTCAAAGCCATGTGGAGACAAATTAAATATTTACGGCATTTATCAGACGCTTTTATCCAAAGCGTCTTCCATCCCCTACCTATAGGGGGACAGTCTCCCTGGAGACACTTAGGGTTAAGGGTCTTGCTAAGGAACTCAGTGGTGGCCTGCTGAAGGTAGGATTCAAACCCATGACCTCTTGGTCCAGAGGCGAGTATCCTACCCACTAGACCAGTGGTTCCCAGCCTGGGGTCCGTGCCCCCCTTAGGGGGTCGCTAGAGATTGCAGGGGGTGAGCACAGTTTTGTCTGCACTGAGGTTACCAAAATGACATTTGTATACATTAAATTCATAAAATCCCAATGTCTGAGAAACGTAAGACATTGGACATCAGTAGCAAAGAAGAAAACTAAGCAATGTCTTGAGAGTTTATTGAAGGACAGGAAATCTTTATTCCTTACGTAAGGTGTGTGTATGAGTATAAGAGTATAAAAATCTACAACCACTGTTTATTTTTTGCAAATAAAAGTTTGTAATTAATCACTTTATTCTTTTCATGTGTCTATGTGGGTAGGAGTTGGGGTCGGGGGGGCCTGGCTTGTCTTGGAGGCTTCAAGGAAAACAAGGTTGGGAACCACTGCACTAGACCACAAACAAGTGTCTGCAATGCAAATGCAACCTCTGTTTTACTGTAGAAAACCACAAGTGAACTATAGGGGGTCCTCGAGTTACAACAAACTCAAATGACGACGTTTCGAGTTTACAACGCTCACTCCCACTCGACTTACACCGTTATCCTCGTACTGACAGACTACGTGGGAGAATTAGTTTGGTTGTGCGTGGCGGAAGAACACGCAGTAGCACGTCTGAGTGAGGGAGTTTGTTTTTCTACGGCTTTGTTTTGTTGTTAAGATTTTACAGCTGTGTTATCAGTAACCTGAGGACCTCCTGTAGTGTAATCAGGTTAAACATGTAATTTCTCTTCCTCATGGGCTTCTCTTCCTCACAATGCCCCACGTGTACCTCTCTGTCATGAAAGTATTCTTAAAAAATGAAATTTCAGGCCTCCTTTACAGCTATAGAACATCAGCCAACATGTTTGTAATAATTTATGTAACAATGTTCTGTGAGGGAGCTTTTAGGAGCATTAAACTCTTCCCATCACCTCATCTGTGAAAAAGTCTTGAGTCTCTAGAGCGGAACGTTTTGCATGAGACCACTCTGAGCAATGTTGTTTACGTCTTGACTGTTTAATTATGCAGAAGTCTGAAGGAATTGGTGGATTTTTCCTTTAAGTGCATTAATGACTGGCACTTCACTTCGCCAGATGATCTGGTGGAGGGAGCAGAAAAACTGCACTGGAAAATTGACATTCTATTATCATTTAAAGTTCAATGAACTCAAAATTTTAAGGCAACACGGATCCTAACTTTATTAGTATTTGTCTCTGTCGCCCTTGTGTTGCTCACAACACAAATAGTAACTTTATGATGTTAAAACCCCATTTTTTTGTCACTGTGCAGAAGAGCAGATATGTTGTTTACGTCCTTTAATTATGCAGAAGTCTCAAGAAATTGGCAGAATTCTCCTTTAAGTGCATTAATGACTGGGAGTTATTTATTAGATGCTCTGCTGGAAAGGGTTGCTGGGTTGAAAGGAAAATAACACAGAAAATGTTGCATTTTATTACTATTTGAAGTTCAAAGAACTCAAAAATGTTAGGCGACACAATTACAACCCGTCTTTGTCGCCCTTGGTTTGGTCACTAGGACCTGATTCTGTAAAGCTACATTGTAAAACAAAAAAGGCCTATTTAAATAAAACTGAATTATAATAAAACAGTTTTATGGCTGAGAGGAGACACAGGAGATATCTTTTTTACGTCATGACTGTTTAATTATGCAGGAATCTTTGCAGAAAGTGGTTTAATGACTGGGAGTTCACTTCTCCAGGTGAAATCTCACACGGTTTTCGACTGAATTGCGTCCTATAAGTTGTACACAATGGTCCAGTTTTCTTTCCTTCGCTCTGTGTGAAGATCCCGAGCCCACTTCACTCGCTACAGACACACTTCAGAAGAAGAATCAGGCCGTCCACAGATGCCACCCTCCTTCTTCCTGTCTGTGCTCTTTATTAATAACCCCCTGATGTTCCTGACTGATAGTTCCCAGCTGCAGTGAGTCTGAAATAGGTGACACCAGGGTAATTGCCATTTAATTCCAGCGTTATGTCGTGCTTTTAAGAGGGGACCGAAGCCGAGAGCAGCCGATATCCTTCCCCGGGATGGGCGTGCGGTATTGATAGAGTGGACCGGGCTAATGTTTTTAGCCTTCTGGGTGTCCATCTGCGAGCATTTCTCCAGTGTCATCACCACTCTGTTTAAGTAGCTGCAATGGCTTCTTCGGGCCGAGGGGAGATAATGCTGGCTATTTATCATGCGGGAATTCAATTTTAGCCCCGCGATTCTCCTCATAAAGGAGTTACCAATCCATATATCAACCACTTAGTTGTCTGTTTTCATGAGCAGGAAATCATTTGTATGCATTTTATTTATTTATTGCACTGGATGCTGGTGTGAGGAAAGTGGTGGTGGTGGTGGGGAGGGGGTCACATATGCCTGCAGGGCTGGGGGAGAAAAATAGCACTGCAGCAGATTAGCAGGGGAGGCCAGAGAAAGTGGAGCGAGAGTGGAGAGTCTACACAGATCAAGCTCTCTTCTTCTTTCTCTTTCTCTCTCTCTCTCTCTCTCTCTCTCTCTCCCTCTCTCTCTCTCTCTCTCTCCCCTT
>JBBJLR010000160.1:1103054-1119250 GCA_037577145.1 Brachypetersius gabonensis
GAGACTTTCCCTGTAGTTAGAGAATGGAAGTCGCTTTGGATAAAAGCGACTGATAAATGCCATAAATGTAAATGTAATATAAATAAAATTGAATTGAATTTAAACACCACATTGTCATTCAGTGTGCTTTACCAAAGAATAGAAGAACTAAAAGACAGAAAGTCATTAAAAGAATACTGAAAGTGCAGTATTTAAAGTAGATGGAGAGAATAATGCAGGTTTATCAGCTTTTTAAAGCTCCAGTCGGTGCAGATCTGATACTGATAGGCAGTTGGTTGAACAGCATAGTGGGTAAACATGATTTCACCAGGTTTAGTTTCAGATCTTTTCTCCACTACCTGTGCAGCTCCTGCAGATCTAAGAAACCCATCAGGATCATAAACATCTCACATATCAGAGATGGATTCAGGGTTCAAACCATCGAGGTTCTGGCACATGATGAGTAATGCTTTGAAATCAATTTTGTCCTAAACTTGTGGCCAGTGCAGGTATCTGAGAACTGAAAAGAGGTGATCTCTTTTCTTGGTTTTGGTTAGAATTCTAGCAGCAGCATTTTGAATCAACTGGAGCTTCAAGTGGACTTTGAGCGTAGAAACATTTAGCTGTTTTGCCCAAATTTAGCAAGTTGCCAAAATGCTGACTTCCTTACAGCATTAATGTGATCACCAAGACTAAGGTCTCCATCCATGACCATGCCAATATTTTTTATATGGGTAGATGTCTTGAGTGGTCTAGATTCCAGGTGGGCACTGAGAACGTATCTTCCATCTTTACGTCCAAACATTATTTAATTTAATTAATTAACCCTTATAATTATGCTTGAACACACATCGGGTTTTCACACATAATTATGTGAATTATGAAATTGTTTCTCTGCATTTAACCCAAGTGAAGCAGGGGGCTCCCACCAACAAAGGGTGCCGGGGAGAAGTGTGTGTTACTCAAGGATACCTCAATGGGCACACGAGCAGTTGGGATTCGAACCCACAACTTTCTGATTGCAAGGCCAACACCCTAACCACTAGGCCATTCAGCTGGTCCATGAGCTCCATTTTGTCTTTATTTAAGTAGAGTCTTGATGCATCCAATTATGTACTTTATCAAGGCACCGACACTGTGAATCTATTGGACTAAAGTCACTGGGTGAAATAGCTGATAGATATTCATCAGCATAGTTATGATAGAAGACATCATGTTTTAAAGAATTTAAATCTTGAATCTCACAGTGAGAAGGGGTTCTGGGTTTGATTCGCAGCAGGGTGGTTTTTTTTGAGGGCCATTTCTGTGTGGGTTTTGCATGTTCTCCTCCTGTCTGGGTTGTTTTCCATCGAGAGCTCTGGTTTCCTCCCCAAGTCTGGAGACAGGCATGTCAGGTTTATAGGAGATTCTAAATTGCCTCTAGATTGTGATTGTGAGTGTGTTTGTCTGTGAGGCTGACCTGTGATGGACTGGTGACCCATCGAGTGTGATTCCCTACGAGTGCTAGGATAGAGTTACAATTCGGGTTAACTCAAGGTTACAATTCACTGCACACTGTGTGGGTGTAACTGTGTACATGACAAATAAACATCTTGAATCTTGAATAGACTTCAGCAACCCTGCTTAGGACAGGCAGCTCACATAATGAGTGAATGTTTGGATAAAAATTGGTTCCTCAGAGAGTTATAGGCAATGGTTTTATATAGACCTGTGAACTGGATGCAGAAATGTTTCTTTGCATAGCTAAATTTTAGAAAGAGTATAATTAGTTTGTTTGGATTTAGCACAGATTATAGGTCAGATCGTGAAAAGGTCAATTGAAAATATAAATCACAATCAATCAATATTTGAATATGCTATTGTTTATTATTATTGTCTAGTTCAACATATGAAACCTCAAAGAACAAGGTCATATATAATAATGCAGTAATCCCCTGCTTTCCGTGGGGTTACATTCCAAGAGCACCCGCATATAGTGAAAAACCGCACAGAATACTTTCATTTCGTGTTAAACTCAGTTTAATGCATTACCCTTAAAGAAAATATAAAGGTAAATAAATAATAAGAATCAGAAAACTTTATTGCTTAAAAAAACATTAGCATTAGCAGCGTGCGATGAGCGAAAACAAACACTCGTACACAAAAGAAATGTTGAAATAACTCTACTCACAAGTTTAGACAGGGCACAGCTCACTAATACTAAATAAACAGAGATAACAGTTTGGGGGGGACACTAAAATACGAGGACAAGACACGGAGCAGTCATGCTACATGCTGCAGCAGCTTCTTCTTCTTTGTCGTCTTTTCAGTGTATTACTGCCACTGCTGGGCTGGTGGTGGTAATACAGTTCGGTTCTCAGAAAAATCTGCGTTAGACTGAACCCGCGAATGCTGATCATTGTTAAATTGAGGGGTTACTCTATATAGTAATTTAGAGATTTATTTTCATTCTTAAATACTGTATTTTTGCAGATGTTAAATTACTATGTATTTTATAATTTAACAATTTCAAAAATGAATTATTGAAGAAGGAAAAGGTGGAAATCAGATGATTGGTTAAAGAAAATGAGATAATAGCACATGGGTTGGCATCCACTCAGCTACTTGTTAGTGTATGATTTATGTAGTTCATACAAACTGTCTATTCTTTTCAACAGTTTGTCAGGTTTCTAGAAGTGTCAGGTTTCTAGAAGAGGGGTTCCCCCTTTTAGATGTTAATTTAAATCTTTCTATTTTTAATATTTAATAATCTTTCTCTTTTTTAATGCTTGCCTTGTTTTATTTTCTTTTTAACCTGTAGCCCTTTCAGATCCTGTGATGAAAATAGCACTCTAAATAAAAAATATTATTAATATTATTATTATTATTATTATTATTATTATTATTATTATTATTAATAATAATAATAATAATAATAATAATATCCACAGCATTCTCAAAACAGAACATTGTGATGTTCTTTATCATTTGAATAATTTTCACTTAACTTTAAAATAATTCAGCATCATATTTTACCTTTAGCTCCTGTTTGAATTTTTCCATTTTATTTTGGATTTGTTTTTTAAGTTTGTTCTTATTTTATAATGTTCGCACAATCATAAAATGAGCAGGTCAGGATACATTTGACTGTGCTTTTTACTTGTATGACTATAACAAATCTTGAATCTGAGTAACAAAAATGCCCTGAAAGTATAACATCTTGAGAGTGTCAGGCTTTACCTCATTCATTCTGCAGCCAGCGTCTTGCTTACCTTGTCTCATCTTCCTTCTCATGTGTGATGGGGTCACAGTTGCTGATCAAAGCTCCGGCTTAATGCCTCGTCTGATCGATGACAATGGCAGGTAATTGATTGATGGGTCGAGCAATCAGCGCCTCTCTCCCCAAGCCTGCAGGACAAGCGCTGTCGATCAATTCCCCTCCCTCCGGAGCCATCGGAAGTTTCAGTAACATCCTCTGCTGGATCTTACCGCCTATCTAGGGACCTGTGATGTGTTTGACCTGAGATCAGGGCTGTTGACTTTGCAAAAGTCAAAGCGGAGAGACTTTTAGCAGAACCCCAGGAGTGGAGGATTATATTCCGCAGCCCGCAGGTCAACTTTCCAGACAATTCAAGCCCTTTTCTGGAAAACTGTCCCGATCCCGGGGCTCTGTGGGGGATTAAAGATGAATGCTGTCCGACTCCATGCTCATAATTAATTGTGCTGCAAAATCCGCTTGCTGGGTTTTTTGAAAAGGTCACAATCGTCAGAAAATCCTAAGGTTAGGAGTTAAGGGGCCTCAGCTAATTCAGTTTCTGCCCCTTTACCACAAAGGACTTTTTGGCTTAAGATCAGATAGGTGTTGATTTGTGTGTACATGGATTCCCATCAATGTGAGACCAGTGCCTAAAGTAAACAAGAGGCCTCACATTCCTCCTAAGTTGTAAATATGTGAATATGCACATTTTGCATATTTCTGTTTTATATTCGGATTGGAGTGTGTTTTGTCCGATAGTGAACTATGGAAGGTGAACTTAAAGGTGTTGAGGCTTTTATTGGCGTTCAGTCGTGATTGGACTCCCTGTCTCTCGGACACAAAGACATGCGAGGAGCCGTGCTGCTTTATCTAGCTTCTGAAATTCCTCTATAATTGAGAAGTATGTGGCATTTGGTTGACTGGCTGATGCTAAAGTCATGATTTAGAAGTGAGCTCCTTTTCATATGTCAGTCATCCATTTCCTTTGTTTCCAGAGATGGATCGACTAATCTGTCAGCTTCCCTCACTTTTTGTGAGCCTCAGGAACAACTCCAGAAGATGACGGGCATGAAATTAACTTTTAGAATGTGGCAAAACAAATCCTAATAAGGAAGTTCCCCCTGTTTGCACTGGTGCTCGAGGTGTCAGGCATCATGCAAACATGCAATGAAAAAAAAACAAAAATGAAGAAATTTCTTGTATTTTAGGTTTTAAAAACAAACATAAAAACACACACAAACACAGGAGAACTTTCAGGATAGTCTCCGGCCACAAGTAGGTGGGGAAAACCCACAGAGGGAGGTGCTCCAGAGAGTGGCCGAATGGTGGTGCACCGAGAGAGCAAACGGCAAGAGTGTAGGAGAACAAACATCGGTTCTAGACTGTTGTACACTGGTTATATTTACTGAAATCAGAGTTTACTGATACACTCTGAGTTCTGTGGGTAAAAGACTGGACTGTCTGTTTTAACCTGTCGGTGATCATTATGGATGTCTGCTAAAGCACTAGTATAGAGTTGCCCTTCACATTACAGATTCATAGAACTTGATTGATTCTGGAGAAAAATGCTTAAATATATATGTCCCAGGCCTCATAACTATTTTAGGGCTTGTATAGATTGGTCCACTTATAAATCCACCAGTTGACTCTGTGGACAGCAAGTCGTGCCTGAAATCCAGGGGCAGTTTGCAGGAAGGAAATTCAATGAAGATACAGTGAAATGCTATTACGTTGCAATAGAGGCATAAAGTGTAACAGCTTTGCTTATTTTAAATAAAATGAATAGTTCAGCACAAAATCAATCACAGTACGAGCTATAAAACTAAAAAAAAGCTGAGGGCAGTCATTTTACATAAAAAGGTCACAAACCTTTTATTTGGGTGACAAAAAAAGGCATAAAACGGAGGAATCTGATCCAAGATCAGTCCTCCTTATGACTGCTTAGTGAGTATCAGCCCTGACAGCAGGTAGAAGTGATATTCGGTTCATTTTTAGAGCTTACAGTAAGTCATACTGTGTCCAAAACCACAACCACAGGTCTGCACCACCTTGGGCTGGATGTGGTTTGGATTGGAGACGGCTGCTGTGATTATTGTCTAACTAAAAAAGCAAAATTTAGACACGTATTGATTGATCGAATACATCTGTGAAATTGTGAACATGTTCTTTCTTGTTGAGAAATACTGCAGAATATTTAATGAAATACTTTCATATCTTTTTTTTTATAAATATAGCTGTGTTTAGACCATCATAATTTGGCTTAGTGTGAAATATTTGTTTGTCAGCTGCTTCTTAGTCCAAAACAAGCTACTACTAGGTTAAATATATATACACATATGTGTATGTAAACACACTACAGCACTGCATCAAACCCAGATTCCTTTCTAAGATGAGAGAATCTGTAACAGTGCAGGTCTGACTCCTATTAACAGGTTTTTGGTGATACATCGTCAAATTCTAGACTGTCCTTTAACTTTAAATACACTTGTTACTGTTTTATTCCACTGGCTGTCACTTAATATCTCATTAATTATAGCCTGGTGATCCACATTATGAAAATAATTATGTTAGGGAGCATTTTATAGATTGGCTTTAATGAATAAAATATGTCATTAAATGATGTTCGTTAATAGATATTCTAATGGTGAGCACACTGTTTAAATGTATTTGTTAGTAAAGAATACTGTATTTCTGGTAGGGGGGCGGTGGGTGGAAAAAAAACCCATATACAGCTCTGGAAAAAATAAGAGAGCATTGTAAAAATGTTTACAGAACCTGAATAATTCGAAGAAAATAAATCTCTCATTCTCTCTCAAACAAAGCAGCAATAATGAGCTTTGAGGAACTTCTAGTAGTGTTTCACCGTCCAGCTGGTCTCAGTGTGAGAGGAGAGTGTCGATTACAGCAGTGTTTTATACTTTTCCTCATTAAAGTGTGATTCAGATGACCTCTAATCAGTCCCTCATGAAGCAGAATAAGGTGCTTGTGGGGGAATTTAACAGACACTGGACTGAAATGGTTGCCACGTGTAAACACACACATATATTTTAGGGCTGCACAATATTAGGAAAACATGCAATATGTGCAATGTTGTTGAGTGTTGCGATGGCGATATCACATAAAGTAAAAACTTCATGTTCATGTTTTTCTGGTTTGGATTTGCTGGTAACAGACTCCAGACGCTGACCAGTCTATGTCACTGTAGGACACTGTGCAAAGTATTGTACCGTGTGTGTGTAGTCATGTAAGTGTATGACGGTAAATTTACGATATATTGTGCAGCCCTAATATATATGTGTATATATATATATATATATATATATATATATATATATATGTATTTATATATACGAATAACCACACCTATCCCTAAACACACACAGTCTCAGCCACATTTAATGGATCAGACCTGCTCGATCAACATATGTTCTTCCCCAGAGGGGGCCTGTCACTGGGGAGCTTGTGTGCTTGTGGCAGCTTGACCTCAGTAATACTGCGGCTGTTGAACATGCCTGAGTTCTGCAAGGAGATTTACATAAGAAGTATGGAGCCGCCTCATGCATATTCACTCCGTTTGCCCCACTGCACTCGTCTCCTTGACCCAAAAGATATTCGGCGTTAGAGTTTCACTCGGAGGAACAGCACGTCATTGGTTTAGCTGGGGCTGATGTCACACTGATGCGTTGTTATGGTCCTTCCTGGACTCTGACGCCGTGAAGAGGGCTGACAGATAGACAACTGAACACGAGCTGGAAATGCACTTGATGTAACTTCACTGAGATCAGGACAGAACCTTCTGTTCCTCGTAATCATGGGCCCTTTACTGATATAATGTTCCACTCAGGGCCAGTCCCTTAACTGGGATTTAGACAGTGGGTAGTATTAATACAATATAATATAGCAATACAGTAACCTCTGTTTTACGTGGATCAGCATTCAGTCGAATGGAATTTTTTTTCTGAGAACCAAACTGTGTTACTGCCACCAGTCCAGCGGTGGCAGTAATACACTGAAAAGTTGTCAACCACCATAAAAAGAAGAAGAAGCTGCTGCAGCATGTAGTATGACTGCTCTGTCTTTGTGTTTTTGTGTTTTAACGCCCCCCCCATCCATTTTCAACTGTGTCTCAGTTTATTTAGTATTAGTAAGCTGTGCCCTGTCTAAACATGTGGGTAGAGAGAATTATTTCAACCTTTCTTTTGTGTACGAGTCTTTGTTTTCACTTGCCGCGCACTGCTAATGCTAACCGCATTAAACTGAGTGTAAAATTAAATTAAAATATTTTGGGAGCAGATTTGGGGCATTTTTAGGGTTTATTCTTTAAAAATTTTTAGGCCTTTTATTTTTTTTAACCAAAACACAACAATCCGTTTTTCCCACGAAAAGCGGAGGATTACTGTAGTCATGACAATTTCAACTTTTACTTCTTTTTTTTTCTATGCAGAATTGAATTTTGTCCTTATAATGTTATAAACAACATAAATGCCATACTGGTAAAAGCTGCTTCATGTTGGCTCTACAAAGCAGACTGAAAAAAATACTTACAGTATTGAGGCTGTAGTGAAATCATATTAGCCTCTGATACTTTAGCACAGTTTTAGTATTTTTCAGTGGAGTTATGACTAAGACTGCTGTGTGTGTTAGAAGTGTGTGCTGTGTATACGTAGCAGTGTAGTCGATTTTATAAGCTACATCTAATTAGTTATAATAAGAAACAGCCGTGTTTCCGTATTGTTTAATGAGTGCTAGGATGTACTAATCCATGCTGATACACTGCAGACCACTGTTCTGGATCTGCCTATGTATCTGTGATGTTCCTGCTTCCAGGGATCGAATACCTCACATTAGTGGGGAGCATAAAGCTTTCTGTACTGCAAGCGCTCCTGTGTGTTTGTATCTTTTTGTATTGGCTTTCATGCCTGGCCTCCTTTATTTATAATCAATAGCTTATTTTCAGATATTTCCAGACTTCTCCCTGTGCGCTGAAGAAGGCACAAACAAATAATGCATGTAGAGAGAGAGAGAGAGAGAGAGAGAGAGAGAGAGAGAGAGAGAGAGACACAGAGAGACTGAGAGACACAGAGAGAGAGAGAGAGAGAGAGCCCAGCCGAACGACAAAGAAGAGTATAGTGGTGTTTGAAAGTTTGTGAACCCTTTAAAAGTTTCAATATTCCTACATTAATGTGATCTTAAACATAATCAAAAGTTGTAAAATCAGACCCAGTTAAACAAATGAGACAAATTTGTATATTTACTTACAATATCCAGTCCTGAGGGAGTAAGATGTGCCTGGTTTTTGTCACACTGAGTTTTTCTGGAGGCTAAAGCCTTGCTAAACGTTCACTTTGGCCTGTAATGATTCTCATCTAGTTCTCTGACTGAACCTGAGCTTCTTCAGCGAACAGGCAGGAGAAACGTTGCTTCGAGAAAACTGATACAAAAAAAACTTGAAAAATCTAAACCACCTCAGTGACATTACCCTCATTATGCAGTGCAGGGGTCATTAGCTTCAATCCTGGAGTCAGTGTCTGGCACGGATTGCTAAAGCACACCAGTTCAGCTCATCAGTTGATGAGAAGGTCTACTAGGTTCATTTGAGCAAGGAAATGCTCAACCTGTTCTGAACACTGGCCCTCTATAACCAGAGCTGAAACTGATGTATTGGTTCTCTAGAAAAGACCATGCCTTAAGCAGATGGAGACAAGATGAGAAGATACTGTATGACCACAGGAGGGAGAGAGAGTCTGAGTCCTGGAGAAGATTCAGCACAGTCTCTCAGGACAGAACAGCTGTACAGAATGTTGAAGGGGTTTTCTCACTTGAACTGTTCACTTCAGGTCCCTCCATTTACATTTTCAGGATTTATCAGATATTTTTATCCAAAGCTACTTCCATTCCCTAAATACAGGGGGCAGTCTCCCCGGCCCAAACCATGAAACTACCACCACCATGTTTAAAAAATATGATAATTTTCTAAATTTGGAATTTTCCTTTCTTTAAACAAATGCTTCTAATTTAATCCCTATTTTGGTCTCATCCTTCCACAAAAAGGCTTCTGGCTTGCACATGTGAACCCAGTGGTGGTGCTGAAGGTAGGATGACATTTTGGCAAGTATCCTACCCTCTAGGCCACAACCATCCACAACATTACTATTGGGTTAAAGTCAAGACTTGGCCATTCCTCAGGACTTTTTGGCTTAATATCAGATAGGTGATGACTTTTGTGTAGCTGAATCCTCATCTGTGTGTACCCAGTGCTTAACCGTTTTTTAGTAGAAGAACTTTTGTGCTTGTTGTGTTGTTGCTTGTTCCACTTTATCTTCAACTTCAGCAGACACAAAGACGTCATTATATTTTTCATTAGAAGTTGCTGGTATGATTCAAAGCTAATTGTTCAATCAATTATGGCAAATTTCCTGGTGCAGTTACAGCAAAAGAGGCCCAAACCATGAAACTACCACCACCATATTTCAAAAATGTGATAAGGTTCTTAATTTGGAATTTTTCTTTCTTTAAACAAATGCTTCTAATTTAATCCCTATTTTGGTCTCTTCCTTCCAAAAAAGGCTTTTGGCTTGACCATGTGATTTTAAGCCAACAACTTTGAGTGATATTTGTTTGGTCTGCCTGATCTGGGGAGAGTAATGATGCTCTTAAAATTCCTCCATTTGTACACAATCTGTCTACCTGTGGTTTTGTTTGGGTCCCAACCTTTTAGTGTAACCTTTTCTAGCCTGTTCAGAATTAATTCCTTGTTCTCAGATATCTCTTTAGGTTGTGCCATGAAACACTTCCATATATACTCCCTCCAAAAACACATTGTCTATTGTGTTGGTTGGTTTTAGATCACATGGTCAAGCCAGAAGCCTTTTTTCTAAATAAAACAGGGATCCCATCACACCTGATTGTTGTCACATTGATTGAAAACACCTGGTTCCTTCAAATTTACTGCTAATCTTAGAAATTCCCACAAGCTGTTTTTCAATGCTGAGTATATTGACTACTTATTGTAGTTCGTGATGGTTCTCTGGATCGCATTTGGAACAGTAGCATTTTTGCTGACATCACAGCTCATCTCTTCCTCATCTCGTCTTGATTCGAAACTGCATTTTCAGATTTACCTTCACTGCAATTGATTTTTACAGTACAGTATTGTAACATACTACACCAAAAATGTAATGCTACATTTGGATATTTTTTCTTTATTTACGTACAATACTGTATCCAAAGTCTTAGACACCTATTCAAACTGTTTGAAGCCGTTTAAATCACCAGTGGGTTTCAACACATTAAAGTAAATGCAAACAAACAGGAAAACAATAAAAAGTACCAAGACTTCGTTTTTTTTGAAAAGTAGTTATGTTGTGAGCTGCTTAGGTTCCAGATTTCTTCGGTTCGGTTCGGTTCCAGATTTCTGCTCTGAGCCTCCAGTCAGATTTATAGAATTCCATAAGTAACACACAATTTTTTAGGACTTGTGTGAAAAAAATAATAGAGAGTTCAAGCACCACTGTGTTTGGACATGAACATTTTTGGACGTTCTTATGGATCATTATTGCTTCTCAAAGGGCACCAGAGGGAATTAGATGTGCCTGGTTTTTGTCACACTGAGCTTTTCAGGAGGTTAAAACCTTGCTGAATCTTCACTTTGGTCTGTAATGATTCTCATTAAGTTTTCTGAATGAACCTGAGCTCCATTTAGCGAACAGGTAGGAGAAACGTTGCTTCAAAAAATCAAAACCACCTCAGTGGCATTACCCTCATTATGTAGTGCAGGGGTCATTAGCTTCAATCCTGGAGTCAGTGTCCAGCACAGATTGGTGATTTTCCTACTAAAGCACACCAGTTCAGCTCATCAGTTGATGAGAAGGTCTAGTAGGTTTATTTGAGCAAGGAAATCATCCTCCTGTGCTGAACACTGGCCCTCTGTAACCCTCAGACTTTAAACCCGCTGACTTATTGGTTCTCTAGGAAAGCTTTTGAGAGTTCAGACCATGCTTTCAGCAAATGGATGCAGTGTGAGGAGATACTGTGTGACTGTAGGAGATGGAGAGACCTCTGAGAGCCAGAGTCCTGAGGCTTGGAGTTTTACCTCAGTTTCTCTGTACACAACAGCTTTGTTCTTTGGTAGAACAACTAGGGGTCGTTGTCTTGCTGTTTTCTCTTGACATTTCCCTTAGAATTCTGGTATGATTCGCATCTTATTGTTCAATCAATGATGGCAAATGTCCTGGCCCAAATAAGCAACAAGGAATTGTGTAATCCAAAAATAAAGATGAAAGTCTAAGGTCAGCCAATTAGAGGCTACTCCATTGATATCCAGAACTAGAGGGCTCTTGGACTTGTGTTGATTGCGACGACAAGAGCAGCTAGTTTCACCTCAAGTCTCCAAGGAGCTCTTTGCGCTTCCACCTTGTTGAAAAGTGATTCACCTTGTTTTCAACCTGTGGGCTCAGGTTTTTATAAATATCAAACTGTTGACAACATACAGACATTTAACCAAACATGATTTGATGAATACAACAAAAAGGATTTTTGTGACAGTTATTTTCAATACTATTCATTTTTAGGGTATGCATACTGATTGCTGTAGCAAAATATTTTAAATAGCTGACATTGCAAGTTAGTACCATATTTTCAGTGTAAATCATTCAGAACACGTTAATGTAAGATACCTCGGAGATAGGCACTGGGGTGCTGGTGTATAACTACAGCAAACACTACCAATATCCATGATAGAGAAGAACATTTAGTCTATTATTGATTTTTTTAAATTATTTGACTTTGAAGCAATGATGCCAAAAACTGTTTGACATGAAACTTTATTTATATTTGTAACCCAAGAATGCTCATACTGGAGACATCAAGTCTGAAACAAAGAAGCTTATCAGCTTATTGTTTAAGTGAATTTGGTTTCATTTGCACTAAGTTGAGTACATGAAAGGAATAAAATGATTTTTATATTTGTTTTTAAAAGCCATGGGAGTTGAAAAGTGAAAGGCAGATGGTAACAATATATATTCTGCATTAAGAAGGTGAATCTTATTAGCTTTTGTTTAAAAAAACTAACCACACATTTTATATTTGTGTAACATATAAGCGGTTCTCAGTGGGTTAAGAAAACACAAACTGAAACACTGATGTTGTTTATTAGAGTAAGAGTCTCTATAGCATAGATCAGTTTCTTATTTTTGGAGTAACGTTAGAAAAACATGTTTTGTTGAAAAGTGTCTGGCTTGGCAGTTCTGTTTAAAATGAAGCAATAGTGTAATTCGGCAAGACAAGTCAAATATAAATGGGGCGTCTGTCTAAAGCGAGCTCTGACACTCGTGACTGGTGTAGATGACTTTGTTTTGTGCAGTGGGATCATTTTGGCAGACATCTTCCCCACAGATTGTCTCTCCGCAATATTATATAAGCATTGTATTTCAACATTTCCCTTTTTTTCTCATTTGAAATTGATCCACCAGGAATAAACGGCAGCAAACAGAGTAGTTCAGTGTTTATTATATTGCTTGAATATACAGTTTAGTGCAATTGGAGAGGCTTTATTGATTAATCTCTCATTTTTCTTTGAATTCTTTTGTGGACAGCAGAAACTTCGTGGTCATTTGTGTGGGCTGCAAGCTGCAGAAGGTTCAGAGCCCCTAAGCTAGACCATATTCCTCACTGATCAGGAAACATTGATTGGCTTGAAACTCAGAATTCATTAAATTATAATTTTTTGTGTTTAATTAGACCAAGTGCTGCCTTACGGTCTTCCTTTTAGGCCTGGTCTACACTGTACGAATTTGGTCTATTCCAGATGAAAGATGACAGTCCTAAAACAGTTGTGTTGATTTCTTTTTGGTCCTAAACCGCGGTCCTACCGCAGGACGACTCCCTGCAGTGCTAGCGTGAGCCATGTTAGCTAGCGGAGCCGTTTCAGATGCAGAGCGCCGGTTCTGTTACTGTACTTTAACACCGACTGGCAGATTCTGCAGGTCTCCGTGCTGTTTGTGTGTCTAGAGTGAAGGATCTCCACACGTCTGTCTGTGTCTGTCTTCTCTGCTGCCGTGTCTCTTGTCTTGTTGTGGTCTTGTGTTTAGATTCCGCTCACGTCAACGGTACCACCCCTTTTATGAAGGGACTCTAATAATTTGTTAAACCAAGTAAAGCGTATCAGCGTTAGCCATTTAGAGGCAAAGATTGCATTGTGTACACAAGCGAAGACAGAGAGAGAAAAAAAACCACACGACTAGTCGACTTCTCCGAGGGGCGTGAACTCGGGCCTCTGTAATCGGCTAGTCGACTTTTGTGCTAATGCCCTAATACACCCACATCTACACACCAAGTTCCGTTTATTCTTTGTCCCCAAAATGTTTGGAATAAACCACAGCAAAAACAACAAATAAAACACACAACATACAACACAGACCACAACAAGAAATAAAGAAAAAAAAGTAAATAAATAAAATAAATCGGCAACTAGCTAGAAATAGGTGTCACTAGGTGGACAAGGGCGATTCCTCTTTATCACTGAGTTTGAAAGCCATGGCAATTCTAAAGCAAAAGACAGATGGGAAAATATATTTATTATGCATGAAGAGCGGTGTCTCGGCTAATAAACCTGGCTTTGTTTAGCAACCGTTTGTTGAGCACCTTCTCACACACACACACACACACACACACACACACCATCGTACATCTACACATCTGTTTATTAGATCTGTATCTCAGTGTTGTTATAAAATCGCTGAAATCTGTTGATGTTATTAGTAGAATTACCTGGAACGTTTTTAAGTTCACCTCCTCCGTTATGCACTTTGGCCTCAGATCACACTTCCCAGTGCTGGTCCTCCAGGTATCTTATGGCTGGAAGCAACAGACTAATGCCCACGCATGCATTGCTCACTCTCTCAGTTAGAAGCATCAATGCATGTCCAAAAGAGCCAAAGACCACGATCAGATGAAAGGAAAACCACTGATAGTCTGGGGAAACACTGGAGAGAAGTATGGAAGCCGAGAGGTTACTGAGCATGGAAAGGCAGCTAAGCTAATGATCATCAGTTTCGACACACTAGTCCCCAGCAGCGCTCTTCTTGATCTTGTTCCAAGCCTTTGTTTTCTTTCTGTAAGAGCACTAGTGATAACACCTACATGCTGTGTATTAGGGATGTGCGTTTTGGTCATTTGGACAGCTCTACAGTGATGGAAGAAGCACCAAGTGCTTTGGCTTGTGGGCTGAGGTCACTCACAATGCGCTTATTATACACTAATGATTCTTCTGAACTTCACCCCTTAACAAACATTTATATTTCAGCAGTTCTCTCAGCTCATCCAACACTGCATGTACGCCTAATGATGGGAAATTACAATTTGATTGAATATCGCTGCACTTTTTAGATGCCTTTAATTGTTTGTAACCCTGTAATCAGCCAACATATATTTCATATTTATTCTTTTATATTAGGGACTTCGGTTCATATAATAAATAAATAAACATGTTAGAGGTCATTTTTAGTGAAACAGCAGCATTAAATGCATATTTTCTGTAAATCCTAAGGCAGAGAAAATGGTTTATTTTATGGAAATGTTCTCTCGGTCCTTTCCATGCCTTTTGTCTGTTTGTAATGTCCTGTTCCTGTTTCTGGTCTATGTTGTAGTTTACATTCTCCATGTGTCTTTGTTTATGCGTCTGTTCCATGTGATTCTGTTTTGATCTAAGCCCCGCCCCCTTGTTATCCTATTCACCTGTGTCTAGTTCCTAACTCCGCCCCTTCCCAGGTGATCTTATTTCCTTTATTAGTATAAATCACCCCTGTTTCTTTGCAAAACCTCTTGCAACTCCTGTAAAACTTGATATTGGACTCTTGTTATGTTCATTTGTAGTTCTGTTGGATTTTTGCGCTTTTGTTAGACATGGTTTATTTGTTTTTCAGCGGTGCTCCTGTCCCAGTTATTCCCTGGACCATCTTTTGTTTTGGTAGTTTCTCATGTTTCCATGAACACTGGACCCCTCGTTTTTGTTTGTGTTTTTCTTACTTGTTCTTTAGCATTAAACTTTTGGATCCTGCAATGACCTCCTGTTTGCCTCAACCCTCACAACACTACAAAAACGAATGGAGGATCAAATTATTTTTTTTTTAAGTTTTCTCTATTAGTTGCATTTGCTCCCCAGCATGCAGGTAGATTTTTTTCCTGGGTTGACTGACCCACATATTTGCCCCCTGAGAAGTTGTTGTCTACTTTAAAATAATAATAATCTGAAATGCAAAATAGATAAATTTTCTTCAAACAGAAAAGATGCAGCCATGCTATATTGGTCCCATGCAGGCCACACCTTGGCATGAGGTGTTTTGAAATGAAGACTTATTTCGAATTCAGGAGTTTGTGTGAGTTCGTGTTCGTCTGGTCTAAAATGTCGATTACATTCTTCTGAATGTACCCACTGACACTAGATATCCATCAGAGCCCTCATTATACACAGCAGCGAGGGAATGACAGTAACTGGGAATATCTCTGACAGGTTGATTTTTTGCAGCAAAACCGATCTGGAATTCCCCTGTAAATACTGTTCTGTCGTGTATTTGATTGATGAAATAGTAATTGCAGTAATTATAGGTAGTCGACTGCTTGTGTACTCCAATTCATAGAACAGATTACAGACTTCACTTGTAGAAGCAACAGCCCTCTAGTAAAAATGCAAGTTACTAGAGAGAAAATGAGGTAGTTGACAGGAAACCAAAATTACATAAATAATATGAACCTTCACTTGTATTTTTTAAGACTGTGGGCCCAACATGCGTCCATGAGACTTCCCCAAACTGTGCCTGTGCTCATACAGCACTGGCAAATGTCTTGAGCCACCTCTTTTGTCTTTATATTTTGCTTCCAAATATCCAGTATTTTTAATGTGTTCTTGAGGAACAGTTCTCCAGGCTTCCTGAAGGACTTTCAGAGCCTCTCATTTCCAGTCCAGTTCCTGAACCTGACCAGTTTC
>JBBJLR010000160.1:1122062-1132550 GCA_037577145.1 Brachypetersius gabonensis
CAGTGAAGAACCAGGAGCAGATGATTCCAGATGATCAGGTGGTGATCAGTATACTGGTGGTGCTGAATGCTGAGTGTCTGGAACTCCTTTATCTAGGCTCCTTATTGGCACCTTGTAGCCTGTTAAAAAACAATATGCCAAATATTAGACAGAAAATACTATTTTTGCACCAACAAGGTGATTCAAAACAAAATATTAGACAACGAGGGATTTCTCAAGATACGGTACTGTGTATATCTTGCCCTGTGAGTTTCTGCAAAATTGATGGTGTCACAAAATGTTCTTATTGGTCAGACTCCAGTACAAATGACCTTACTCCTAATATAGCTAGAACTAGACTGCCCCAAAAAATACCCTGAAAACTTTGCTTACATATAGATAGCCCAGATCTCCCAAAATGGGTCAGGATGTAAGGAAGAAAAAAGGATTTGGAAAAATTAGCTAGGCAACTGTTATGCTAGAATTGCAATTTCACTATTTTATATACATTTAGCACATATTTTTGTGAAAGAGTTTAGCTGGAGGTAAAGCTAGGTAATGTATGCATTTCTCCCTGTAGAATAGAAGTGTGCTTGCTCAAGGAGTTTGAATATTATACTTTTTTAATTAGAAGGACCTTTAAGTGACATAAGTGTTGGTTCTACCCGTAAGAGTTTGATCCATGGTGTTCTGTCACCAGGAGTCCAGCAGATTAATTGACTTCATGCTCTCAGGGTGAACAAGATGTTGCTCGCTCTCTCCATCACCCAGAGTGATAACTTCTTAACAACGCAAGCAGATGTAACAGAATTGGTAGTTAATGTTCACCAATAATGTAATGTTCATCAATAATTTTCTTCTTAATCATAATGTAAACACATCCACTCTCTTTCATATTAGTCATACAATTACATCTACCACAACTCTTAGTTTTATTGTAAACCTCCCAGATTTGTTAACTCCATTTGGCACTCCATCTGGTCCAGCAGGCTTAGATGACCTAAGTGAATGCTTAGAGAACTCAGTCCACATTAGATTACATCACACCAAAAAATATTCTAAGACTAGACTGTAAACGGGACACAGGAACAGCCTTATGCTGGCTAACATAATACCTGACCAACCGTTATCAGTATGCAAGTGGGGAATCATCCGTACACACCATGGTAAAGTATGGGGTCCCTCAAGGTTCTGTCTTAGGACCTCTTTTCATATTTTACATGCTGCAATTAGATATGATTACCTGAAAACATGGGATTAGCTTCCATTAACTTTGTATCTCCAACCCAGGTGATAAAATTATATTGAGGACTGAGTAGAAGACATTAAAGACTGGATGTCACGTAACTTTCTCTTGATCAAAGCAGAAAACGCAGGTATTCCTATAGGTCCAAAAGTTGCCAAAAACAAATTGTCTGGTCAAACAAATTGTCATAATGTGCAAGGAGAGGCCTAGCTAGGAAATTGAATTAGGCGTGATTAAATTGAGGGAAATCCATACATTTCCACTTAGACAGAGGAAGGGTTGAAAGCTCTGTGAATGTCCAGGGGAGATACGGTAGAGTGGGTACTGTACCGGCTGTCCTGAGGTCTGAAGTCTTGTTGAGCGCTGTCTGATACTAATTTATTAGTAAAATGGTTGTGGCACTTCTCGCAGTGGGCAATCTCCATATGTTGGCAGCCTCCATGCCTCTCAGTCAAATGACATTTGGGTTTAGTGCTGGTTCTTTTCCCAGATTAGGCCTGATCATCATTTTGGCCTTCAGGCAACTACTATTTCTTTTGGCCTCATTGAAATGCAAACGAATATTGAAATGAATTATCTTCATTAGTGAGAAGGCATATCTTGATGAGTTTTATTCAGACAGTGCCCTCCCACTCAGAGAGCCATCAGCAATATCAACATTAGGTTCTATCTGAACCACTATGTGGCAAACAAGTCTCCTGGCCTCCAGGGCTTCTCTTTAGGTTATATTATTAATGAGGCTTCAATCTCTAATTTCTTTGTCTTCATTTCTCCATAAATCTGAATTCCCAAACACATCTCACATTTGCTAGTACTGATACTGACTGTGTGGGATAGTCTTTACCTGTTTTTTAGGCATTACAGTAAGTCATACTGCATCAGAAGCTACACAAATAAGGTCATTGGTGATTACTTAACAACACCAAGGGTTCAGACAAGTGTGTGATGTAGTCATACAGTTTGATAGGTACATTAGGCTTGTAGCTCCAGTGCTCCAGTGCAAGTAAATGTCAGAGAAATGCCATTTTATTGTTTGTTAACCTGTTTCCTTCAATGAATGTAACCAGCAAAGGTTTAGATCAGTGGTTATCAAACTTTGAGTTGCAATGTGGTGATGAATAAGTTGCAAGAAAGTTGGATGAGTTCATTTTTTGTTGTTTCTTTTCCACAAAAGGAAAGCAAAATGAATCTATGCACCACTGCTGTTTCCAAAGCATCATCAGGGTAACATACTTACAAAATCTGGTTATAAATTGTCACACAAACCATAGAAGGAATGCACTTAAAGCTTCCAGTCTACTTTTTGCCACTTGCTGTGAGCTGCATGGAACTAGACATGTACAAAACTACTATTTGTCACTCACAGCAGTTATTTATTGATTCACCACTGATATGATGTTAAGCCAAATGCTGGGGTGCAAGCTGACAACAAAGCATAGATAGTTGATGCAGTCTCTCCAAAATTATTTGAGTGGCTTCAAGTCTTTCATTATAGAAAACCCTTCAGTCTGAAGCACAAATGTGCTCAAAAGATGTGAAATACCTTGAAACCGCATGACTATAGGAACACTGACAGGCAGATTTGCAAACATACATTTGGAAACTAAATGTTTTATTAATTTCCTGCATTAAGGTCTTAATCAGTTTTTCATGTTTTTTCTCGGGCTGAATATTATTAGTCTTGTCACCATGTGACTTGAGTCCAAGTGTCTGACTCAAGTCCTTATCTCTGTGATGACTCAGTTTAAATAAGACAAATAAACGTACAAGTGAGTTCATACTGTAAGTCATTCACAGTGTAACAGTGTGCTGAAAGTACTTTAAAGGCCTTTTTTCACACTTAATAAAATATTCAGTGGACCTCGGCATAACCACTGCCTCTACTTGTGTGTCCTGGGATGTCCTTTTCTGCTTATGTGCATGTATTCAGTGGAAAGTAAGAATCTGCATTCTTGGAAGATGCTCTTTTTCATATCACTTTAAAATTAGGCGGCTAATGTATTTTTCTGTGTTATATTTCAACTTATGGCTAGTGTTGGAGCGTGTTAACGTAAGCAAAAGAAATTTTCATCGGTGTCCCCGTGGCTGACAGGTCAAAGATCAGGCGGGCAGAGGAACCAAGCGTCCCACTGTGGGCTGGAGATAATGAATAGCATTTTTCATGCTTAGCTGTACGTTCTGACAACAGCTGCGGAATCTCTCCGCGGAATAAAAACCCTGTGCTTAAACACATTATCGTCTCCATCACATCACTTTGGGCAGCGCTGGAAATCATCAGCGTGCCGCGTGACGAATAGTGCGTTCCGTTCTGAATGTTCGACATGTGTCATCTGGCGCGGAGAGCAGAGGCCTGTCAGCCGTTACGTCGTCGCGTGAGCTGCCGTGAAATCACTGCGACAACGCTGGCGATGTAAATGACCTCATGCATTTTCAATAGGTCCTTACTGGCCACATCCAAATCCGCTCTGCTTTATCGGCCTATTGTACACAGCACAGAGCTTCTGCCTCTCCTAAGCCGTCTCCTTGAGGCTCGGCCTTCAAACGAGCGAATGGAATTTGTCACTTCCACTTAAAAGGTGCGCTGGGAATGATGTGTCGGCATCAAAAGAGCGCACATTATTTGCTCAGTATGTTTAAAGAGTTCGGAATGATTCCTTTCTTTCTGGTTAAACACAAAAGATTACTGTCAGAATGTATTAAGGATTTTCAAAAAGAACTCTTCCCTTCGTGTTCCTCAGTCTGTGTAAAAAGAATTCGATTTCGTGCTTCACCAAAGAGGACGGAGTTTTTGTTTGGACTTTAACAGTTTTGGACTTTAACTAGTAGGCTGAATTAAAAACTTTTGAATGGCCAGTATCCAAAAACATGAATTTTTCCTCGTATAATGAAGATAAAAAAGAAGCTAAACTGCAAACACAGCTCATTTTGAGTTTACTGTGGATGTGATGTCACAACCATGAACAACTTAACTTCAGATTGCTCAACAGCAGTTGGCTCCACCCTTTCATTTTGAAGTGATATGGTGTTGTTCCTGCAGACTGTGGAAGATATGGGGGAAATGGCTAAATGGTGTGTTATTCCAGGCTGTTTGTCATATGATCCCTGATATTTGGATAACTACAACCTTTCCAACTACCAACCTTTTCATTCCTTTCCAAGCAAATAGCCACTTTTTCATGAGAATTTCAGTCTAAAAAAGTTTTAATTTTACAAAGAAAAGAATCAGACAGTATAAACTCAAATACATAAACACATAGAAATACAGTATTTAGCTGTAATTTGCAGGTCTAAGCAGGTCTAAGCCTGTATCAGAGCAGAACATGGTAACGAAAAGGAGCGTTTCTTTCACTTTAGTTAGTTTTTGTTTATTGGCTTTTATACTTTTCTCCTGTTCATTTCACATACAGTTTTTGAATGCACTGTATATGCTTTCCACATTTTTACCCACAGCGATGGACTTTCAGTGAACCACTAAAAACCATCTTTGTAGTCCTAACATTTGGCACATGAGTGCATGTAACTGCAGTTGATGGTGTGATAGATACACGGTTCTGTGTTACTGTGAAAAGTAGCTGAGATCTTTCTTAACTATGTAAAAGTCTTCATGAATGTTCAAGTTTTCTATGGAAGCCAGCTTGATTTGGGGATTAGCCTGTATTAACCCATGTTGTCTGTGTGTATGTTTGTAGATGTTGTACTACATAAAGGAAGGAAACTGAAGGCCCTCAGACAGCTGTGAGTGCACATTCAAACATATCCAGCTTGTATATTAGAAACAGTACAGAAGTGCAGGGAAAACTACAGATGCAGTGAACGACGGTAGATCTGTATACAGTAACCCCTCAGTTTTACGCGGATCAGCATTCGCGGATTCAGTCTGGAACGTGGAAATAATATGTTAATATTAACCAAATTGTATTACCGTCACCAGTTCAGCGGTGGCAGTAATACACTGAAAAGTTGTTGACCGCGATAAAAAGAAGAAGAAGAAGCTGCTGCAGCATGTAGCATGACTGCTCCGTGTCTTGTCCTCGTATTTTGTGCCCTGTCTAAACATGTGGGTAGAGAGTAACACTTCTTTTGTTAATGTTAGCTTTAAGCAGAAAGTTTTCTGATTATTCATTTTCTTTAAGGGTAATGCATTCAACTGAATTTAACACAAAATTAAAGTCTGGGAGCAGATTTGGGGGCATAATTAGGGTTTACACTATGAAAATTGGCATTTTATGCTTTTTTTTTTTCTCTCAAAACACAACCACGTAAGCGAAAAGCGAGGGATTACTGTGTTGTAGTTGTAATACAACATGTGGGGGGTTCTTCGATTACTAGTACAGTCACATCCTTTGGTCATATTAAAAAAGCATTAAAAATTTATATCAGATGAATAATAAAACCATGTTGGAAACGTTTTACCATCTGTCCATTATTATTTTTCATACTTTCTGACCTCCGTATAGGCTTCAAAATTACTAATTTGCTCTTTTGGCCTTTGAAAACTATGGAAATAAAGCCGTTTTGTTATTTTATTTTCTTTCACTTGTGAAGAGTTATTCGCAGTAATTTGTGAGTCATGCTTACTGGGTTAAGCTTAATTCAGCAGTGATAAACCAACCTTGTTATGTGGGCATGAGGCTCCAAAAGAAAAGATGAAGGTGTGAAAGCCTCTTCATTGAGTGTGACGATTGTATTTCACATGTACACCAGTGCTTTAATGGCTCCAACAAGGTGTGTAAAACGGAAAGACCCAGAAAATTCATCAGAGGAAGATTGACTGGTGTTTAACCCTTCCATGCCAGAACACAACACATGGTAAATTGTTGTCATGTGTCAAAACAGCTCCTTATATGGAAGTTCCCACAGTGTGTGTTGGGGCTGGAGGTGTCAGACATACTGAAATCAGAGATTACGATACACAGTTCTGAGGGTAAACACCGGTTCTAGGCAGTTTTACACCGGTTATATTTACTGAAATCAGATTTTACTGATACACTGAGTTCCGAGGGCTGTACAGGCTCGTCTTGAATCCGGTTCTGTCTGGGCCCCCAGCAGAAACATGGTAGCTTCTCCTCTGCTGGCGTTCTGCTGGAAAGGAACATTGCGTCCTCAGCTAGAGTGGAGAAAAGGAACAGTATTATTATATGCATATCACCTGTCACGACAGTCGGCATCGAGGGATCCCAGCGGATCTAAACTGCCTACAACTTTCTTCTCTTTCATCCTCCTAGCATCATTCTTCCACGGCCTTTGTGCAGAAACCTTTCCCTGTGATTTCCCTGCTCTGTTTGACCGTTTCAGCTTCAGGATTCCCCTCCTTTCATCTTCCTCACACTTTACCATCCCTTCTCATGTCGGTTGATGTGTTGTCTTTGTTTTCTGTGGTTTAAAATGCGCAACTTGTAAATATTGCTTTGAAAATGTTTGAATTTGGAGGCCTTCGCACAGGACGTCACAGTTTAGATCATCATGGAACTGCGTACACGAGCTAAAGATAGCCGTGCCTTTGAGTGTTTGAATGCGTTTCATTATTTACCGGCGCCCTTGTAGCTGCGAATTGGCTCGTGTGCAGCCCTCAGATTGTTTATTCACTGTAGTTGAGCGTCTCCCAAAAATCTACATATTCATATCGACGCATAAATTTTGCATGAAGGTTTTTTTTGCGGCAGCGGATGGAGGGAAAAAGAGAGAGCGCTCTGCCTCGTTCTTACTTAATCTAAATTGTGTTATAGCCTTGTTTTTTTCACGCTAAATGGGAAACAATGCAACTCGCAGAAGGAACGTTCTTACTGTGGTTATTGCCTGCCATCAAGGCCTCTCAGGAGCCGCCTGCGCGAAACAGAGTCGCGCGCTGTCAGGGAACGACTGGCTTCTTCAAGTACGCGTTTGATGGAAAGGGACACAGTCAAACAAAACCTTTGTGCTGGAGATGTTTTGCGTGGTGGGTTGCAGACTGCCAAGAGTTAGCCACAACACAGGCCCACTGAGGAGAGCCAGCAAAGCAGCAGTGAGAAAAATCTGGACTTTTTTTGAGCTCCCTGGTGGAGATGACTTGATGTCATGTTTTTTTCTCTAATGCTGACACTGAAACCAGTCTACTTGGTAATAAAGACACCAATCCATCATTTATTCTCTTTTGAACACCCTGGATCCTATCCCAGGACTAGGGAATGGTATGCCGAACAATCTAATTTACACAGTTTTCCCATCACTCCCGCTGTAGTCGATCAGTCAAGACACTTTTCTCATAGCCATTCAAATGAATAAAAACATCACCGAAACATCAGCAAGACCCACTCAGTTTGCACCCAGTTCTTCATTAAGGTGGTGCAGATTAGTGAATGTGGTTTAGACCCAGGTTTCTCAACCACTGGGCTGTGGACCACTGATGGACCACGAAGGCTTTTGATTGGGCCGCAAGTATAAAATGAAGAGCAGCCATTGATCTGAAATTGGTCCCCAAAAAAACCTTTTTACGGTGTGATTGGTGTATTATTAAAACGGCGTTGGTGTATTACAACTTCCACTATTTAACGAAGAACATTTTGAATGAGCGCTCTTGCCCGAAAACTGCTCCCAGATCAGTCGAGTGACGCAGACAGAGAGGCAAAAATTTGTTTTTTTAAAATGATGAAACAAAGCCAGTTGTTTTATTGTGTTTTGAGCGAGTTTTGTCGAGTGTTTGGTGTGCCTGGCCCGGAGTTCTTATTGTTTAAACTGAATGCTTAACCGAGGGGCGGAGCCGGCAGTGCGAGTCGGTTAATCAGAGCCTTTGGTACAGAGTGAATGGGAGAGAGGCGGTGTTGAAGCGGTTATTGATTTATAATTCTGTGGTAAAAACAAGGATTTCTCCAAACAAAATGGCGTCTCTGCTTGCACGAAATGGTACTAAATGCCATATAGAACATTCATTTTTTATTCATTTGAGCTCGAATTCTGAACATAAGTTGGCAAGACATGAGGCTTTTTCTTCTGACAGGGACGATAAAACACGGCTGAATTCAAAGAGGTTTGACACAAGCAGAATATAATCTGGTATTCCATCCTGTGTTGCTATTTAAAAATAAGTTTACATATTTTACTTCTCTGGCACATGAAACCTAAGAGTCTTCGCCTGAAACGAGTCCAACCACAAACAATAATAACTTTTTATGACGGAATTGTGATGTTCTAAAGTTGGTACTGTAAATACCAAAATGACCACTAAAATAGGGGTGAAAGCTAACAGTGGGCAACATGCTGTGATGGAGAGGTGGGTCTTAATGCTGAGACGGTGGAACACCATTGGTTTAGACTCCGTTTGGCTCACTGTGATCTATGAACAAAACTGTAGCACTATGGGCAGTCGTGTCATGTAACACCCAGGCTGGGATTCACAGCAGTACAGTAACTCTCTATTTCAGTTACATAATCGTTCTGAAGTGAATGAGCACATTAAAATTCATGTTGCTTCTTTACAGGGAATAAGTACCATGTGGTATTAAAATATGCACATTGCATTCATTATTGCACAATTATATGATTTCATGTTTTGCATGCATGTGTTTCATAAAATATTTACTAATATTTCCTAAAGTGATCGTTTAGAACAGTGTTCTCTCTTGCTGTGTGTCAGAAGGTGTCCTGGATAGTTTTTGTCATGAAGAATGACTGAGTGTGCTTTCAACCCAGCGTCATTAATTAATGTATAGAAATGATGTTTTAATACTGGTTATGTAACTGCACTACTCATTAATATGCTCTAAATGCTTCATGTGTATTTAAGGCACAAAGCAGTCATTAGGAGGACTGATCTTGGATTAGATTTCACTGTATTTATGACACTCTGTGTCAAAACTGATTCTAAATCTGTAGTCCTGTAAAAGAAACACTGTTGTCTGAAAGACTGGTTTATTCATATTTATAGCACACACAAAGTCATATTGAGTCCTAAAGCTGGATTAGGGTTGAGTGGGAGGACAGAAGTTTTTGAAGATCTAATGCTGGGGTCGTCAACTACATTTGTCCAAGGGCCAGAGTTTTCTCGGCAGACCATGTGAGGGACAGATGCTCTCCTAAAATAAAATAACATTAATATTGTATCTGAAGTAATGTATTATTATTTGATATATTCATTTTCTGTTATTTTTTAGCCTTTGTCAATGTTAACAGACTCATATTGCATGAAACTTTGGTGAAAATTAGTCGAAACAAACTTGGATGTTTCATGGATAATCAAAAACTCAAAATTAGGCGGTTAGTCCACTGTCCTCAGATCAGATAAACAATGATTCCTTATATACACACACACATCAGTCTTAATTTATACACACACACACCGGTCTAAACTTATACACACACATCAGTCTTAATTTATACACACACACACCGGTCTAAACTTATACACACATATCAGTCTTAATTTATACACACACACACATCTGCTTAACTTATACACACACACACGCACACATACACACACACACACACACACAGACCAGTCTTAACTTATACACACACACACACACACACACACACACACACCAGTCTTAACTTATACACACACACACACACACACACACACACACACACACATCAGTCTTAACTCGGTGCAGCTGAATGTCATTTCCATGCACGCGCTTCACTTAGTGAACCCGGAAGAGCGGCGCCGTGACCAACAGATTACTGACAGCTTGTTTCATTTGATTTAGTAAAAGATACTTTTCTCTCCTCACTGGGCTGTTCCTGGGTCAGTAATATCAGAGAACTCCCACTCTCAGAAGTTCTGATCAGCACTTCTTACTTTAAAAACCCATTATGTTGATTACATTCGAATTCTAAAACACATCAGCAGCAAAACTGATTTTAATTCCTGAGAAAGCGATGATTCTAGACGTTGGAACGGTTGTGTGTTCCTGCCGGATGCATGTGGATGAGGCCTGTGATTTGTTCTATTTTATTTATTTTTCTAATTTATTATGTATGTTTAAGTACTTTCATGTGGTGCCTACAGCTGCTCGGATCTGAAGAAAGCGGTGCTGCTTTAAAGATGGACAGATAAAACCAGGAGAGAATCAATCACACACACACACACACACACACACACACACACACACACACACACACACACACAGGCTGATATAAATGCACTGTCCTTCACTCGGGTTTGCCACCAAATAAATATATTACAGCCTGAGCGGACTACGGAGAGAGTGCAGTGTTTGCTGTGTGTGTGTGTGTGTGTGTGTGTGTGTGTGTGTGTGTGTGTGTGTGTGTGTGTTTGTGTTTGT
>JBBJLR010000160.1:1157499-1168399 GCA_037577145.1 Brachypetersius gabonensis
GACTGACACTGATCATTATATCTATGCCACAGTGTGGCCTGTCTGACTTCACACTGAAAATATTGAAACGGTTACTTAAGTGGTGCCTGAGGTTTAATAAAAACCACATGCTAGTCTATTACAAATCTAATATTAGATTCAAAAAGTTGATGTGACTGAAAAAAAAAGTGAAAGAAGATCTAAAATCAGCATGAAAAACTGTTTTAGAAAAGTGTGCTGGGGTTTCTGAAGATGTTGCCCTGTGTAATCCGCCCGTCAGTGTGGCTATGTGTGCTTTTTCCACCCATTTTCGGGCATGGATGTTTCGCTCCACCCATTTTCAGCCATCCTTAACCATAAATGGCTTGGTAATAGACAGCCAGTGAACGCCTCCCTCTGTGGTGTCTCCAAACACTGTTTTTAGCAACCATGCCATTATATTTCACATTTTCTCACAGAAATCTATACTAGTACTGAACATAAGGAGCTCCAGCATTCTGGCGAAGTCTCTCTTTGACTGAAAGCTTACTGGAGCAGACAAGTTGACCTGCCTTGCTGTGTTTGTGCTCAGCTCTTGTTTTCGTCGAAAGCATCTGAGATACTTTCAAACTTCAGCGAACACGGCGCCCCCCACTGATGCCCACATCTGTCTGTGATACTGAGACTGCCCTGGCCTTTCTTCGGAGCAGCGTTCAGGCAATCAGTTTCTTACAAATTCACACTTAAAACTTTTCCAAGTGTTTGTTACTTCTTTGGTTCTTATGACTTGCCATTTTTAATATTGATATTTCTCCGCCGTGGCGGAAAGCGATATTGCTGTTGAAGCTGACGACTCAATCTATAAAACTTGGGTTTTATCTTTGCCCTTTACTATGAAGGCAGCTTAAAATGCATCTTTGCCTGGGCTCTGTCAGCCCACTCTGAGTCCTCATATACAGTAAAATGGAAGAATTCTGATAAACTGTCAGGGGGCTAAAAGTGATAAGGTGATTTATAGTCAATTTCAGAGGGAAGTGGTGGAAAAAAGGCTGAGCCTGTCAGCTCCGGGCCCTACTGAACAAATGAGTTACAGTCCATGGGCTGGCTCAATAAGGCCATCATTTCCCATCAGCACCCATCACCACCACTGAGCCATGGAGGGAGGAGTGGGGCCTGCGGTTTGAAGTTGTGCAGGAAATGAGTGTTGGCCAGTCCTGTCTGTATCTGTCCACCTAGTCTGTGGTGTTTTTATCTCTTCACCAAACAGAGGATGAGTTGTGACTCTTTTTAACCAGTGCTTCAGTACATTTGCCTGATTATGCGACCTTGAGATGTTTTTCGCGTCAGTTTGGACTGAACTGTATGTCAGGAATGTTTGGATGAACATTCACGAAGCTGTTGACATAAGACTTTTTTAAAAGTTTAAATATTTACTAAAGATTATGTTTGGACTATGAATAACCTTCACAGAGACCCGGCCTTTATTCTTTTGGATGGTAGCTGCAGTCCATGTTGTTGTCCTGCTCTTTAGAAGAGAGTTTATTTTCTGTTAATAAAATAGTATAATTTTTTTTTTTAAATGTAACAAATGGCACATTTTAAACGTTTCATCTCTCAAGTGAACCAATGGTACATTAAAGCATGTGCTGCGTTTTTCTTCCCATAAATGACAGCATTACTTAAAATAAACAAACAGTAATCCCCCACTTTTCATGGGGGTATACGTTCCAAGAGAACCCACGTACAGTGAAAAAACGTGTTGCTGTGTTTTAGTAAAAAAAAAGCCTAAAAATGCCTATTTTTATAGTGTAAACTCTAAATATGCTCCCAGAACATTTTTATTTCATTTTAAATTCAGTTTAATGCATTACAAAAGAAAGGTTGAAATAACTCTCTCTACCCACATGTTTAGACAGGGCACAGCTTACTAATACTCAGTAAACTGAGATAACTGTTGAAAAAATTTTTTTCACTAAAATACAAGGACAAGACAGGGAGCAGTCATGCTACATGCTGCAGCGGCTTCTTCTTCTTCTTTTTATTGCAGCTGACAACTTTTCAGTGTATTACCACCACTGCTGGACTGGTGACGGTAATACAGTTCGGTTCTCATAAAAAAATCTGGGCTGACTGAATCCGCGAATGCTGATCTGCGTAAAACTGAGGGTTTACTGTATGCTTCTAGCGATTCTATTCATCATGGCGTAATTAGTGTCTATTTCAGGTTCTGCCTGAAGTCTTAAAGACTTTTAAGGGTGAATCCATATATCTGATTTCCTATTATTTAAATTGATCTGACCCAGTGCTGACCCAGTCACTAAAACTACCTGATGCCTGCTTTTATTGAGCTATTTCTAGTCTCAGGAGTCCTGCTGCAGGCAGCAAACGAATGAGGAAACTTAAACGACTGGCAGATTATCTATCAAGATGCTTCGATTCAGTCACAACATTTACTGTGGTAACACAAATGTCTCCTTCATGTTTTTAATTCATTGAGCTTCGAATGTGTCATTCTATAATGCAGTAGCATGATTACACGTACTGCAAGGCATCTCAGCAGGGTTGTGGAGCTTCGAAATGCAGTCACTCAGATAAAGAACATATTTTTTCTTTAAATAGTCATGGTTCTGGTTCCTGATGGTTCTTTGCAATATGAGTAACCGTGACAACAGTATGTAAAGAACATTTGAACTGGACTGGGGCTGTAAGGATAGGATAAAGCGCCTTAGATGGTCTTAGAACCAGATGATGCAAGAACGTACGCTGTGATAAGAATGAAAAACACCACACTAATTTGAGTTAGGTCTTACTAAACCCTTTACTGATGATAATTAAAGGGTTTTTAAAGAGACAGATGTTACTGTAACCACAATAATTGACATCCTGATACTCTTGAGTGTATCAGGATCATGAGTATTGTCAGTATCTCTTCATTTTTATTACTTCTGTTAATTTCTTAGTAATTAATCCTCATTAATAGACATTATTGTACAGTCTTAAGGACGCATTTCACTATATGTTGTACTTGTATGACTGTTTATATGAATAAAGAATCTTGAACTTCGAATGTCATGCCTACAAAACCCTTTACTGATGATAATGTAAGGGCTTATAGAGAGACTGTTATCTGCTGTGACCGTCATTGCAATAAATTACACCACGATATGCTTTCCTGAGTTCCAAATTTCTCTTAAATTTTACTTCAATCATGTGAAAACTTTATTGCACAGCTTTAAAGAAACATTTCAGTAAATGTTGTATTTGCATAACGAGATATGTGACAAATAAACAATCTTGAATCTTGAATATTATAATGACACATTTATAGAGAGCCTGGAAACCACAGCAATCAGGTTATTGTAACAAGTGGCGGCAACAAGTAGCCAACTGGATGCCAGCCCAATAAGCTGTTAAATTCTGGTCATTTGTGTGATTTTTATTCCTGTTCCGACTAAAAATGTACAAAGAAACATTGTTATGTAAAGTACATGAATGAATAATTTCATGTAATCATTGGTTTGCTGGTACATTTTGTTCTTTCCAGCCAAAAAACAAATACAAAGTAACACATAATCTGTGATGAATACGAGGCTCTGTCGAGGACCCTCAGTGTCATTAGAGATGACAACGAGAGTTCCTGTTCCAGCGCATCATTAAGATCAGAGTGACACTAATGCGCTGCCTAGACACACCGTGAGCTTGTAGGGGTCTTACCGCCGCCTGGGTGGGGGGAAGGGGTGGGCTCTGTCCTCCTTCCTCGCCTTTTTCCGATAAGGCTGCGCCTCAGCGCCATTTGTGTGACACACTGTTTTATCCTAATTAACTGCATTAATCCGAACGTGTTTGAGGCCGACCAAGTGCGCATTGTTTCGCACACAATGCGGAGTTTGTCATTTTGTCAACCCGCTGTTTTGGAGGGGATCTTCAGGGAGCGTCTGTTCATTACAGATTCCTTTCAACAGCCTGGAAGCGACTACTATCAATCACACCACACCGGGGGAGGGCCTCCGTTTCGGTCCCACTGCTCGCTTTGTGAGGGAGCGTGTCATCCTCAATGTCACTCCATGAAAAAGCAAAAACAAACAAACAAAAAAAAATCAACAAGCAAACAGACTGACAACCCCCCCTCCTACACATGGGCGTCCCGAAAAACCTACAGAGCTGCTGGCATATTATCTGGAGAAGGCATTGCCATTATTTAATAATTCAAAACCAGGAATCAGAGCAGCTGCTTTTCAGTGGAATTGACAGAGTTGCGATGCAGGGTCCGATACTCTGGATCAAGTCACATCAAAGAGATTTTTTGTCTTTTCAAATATATATACAGAAACAAGTGAAAAAAACAGCATACTTTCAGGACCACAGTGCAACACAAAGAACAAAGACAGACCAATGAAGAACAAAATCAGACCCTAAAAGAACAAAATCAGAATTATAAAGAGCAAAATCAGACCAACACAGAACAAAATCAGACACACAAAGAACAAAAACAGATACACAAAGAACAAAAACAGGCTCACAAAAAACTAAATCAGACCCACACAGAACAAAAACAGACCCACCAAGAATCAGAGACTTTGTAAATGCAGACGTGACAAAAAAGCTACAGGACAGGAGAAGATTTAATGCAGCCGACAGCTACAGTGCGGGTTGAAGGAATTTAGTCTTATGACAGAGACTGTGTTCTAGCCGTGGAGAATTAAGTGTGCAAAAACGCAGAACAGAGGTAGACAGCAATAATACAGTTGTGCAAACAATAGCAGCAGCAGGACAGAGAGTGTGCAGTATATAATAAATAAAGTGTGTGCAGAGGGAATGGGGTGTGAGTTCAGCTCAGTGTCTGAAGAAATAAAGGCAAAATGCGAGCCAAGTAGCGAGCTCGGCTGCAGCCCAGTAATTCTAGGCTTGTGTATGCTAAGTAGCGACTGCCCGGCTGAGTGGAGAGAGTGTGATCTCACAAGCAGACCGGGGCAGAATTTGACAGCAGGGCGACTCCTCAGAAACTCAAAGCGTGGTGATTTGTCCGAGGTCCTGTGATTGGCAGGGCTCGACCATTCAGTCATCTGGAGAAAAACTTGTCATTTTCGGCTTGGCCTCCACAGCTGAGAGCTCTGTGTGTCAACAGAGAGAGTAAAACAGGCCCAGACTGGCACGCCTGTGGGGACTGCAGCGAGATCAGGAGCGTGGAGAATCCAGACGGAAAAAAATCAATACAACATTATATTGGGATATTTCCAGTGAAGAGAGTATGCTTGTATTTTTTTATTTAACTATTATTATTTTTAGCTGATGGGAAGACTAAAAGGTGCTGTTTTCATCCACATAATGATCCATTGCTTCTCATGAAAGGTTTCTGTCTCGCTAAGACTCCAAATCAAACAGGCAGATATGTAGATGTTAAAAAAGATGTAGATGTTATGGGTCAGATTATTTTGTGTATGGTGGTATTTTGTTATTGTGATATACTTTGTCATATGCTTATGATCGTAAATATTGTTAAAAAAAAAAACCTGTATATGTTGTAAAACCATTGCCAGGATGGTTGAGTTTCATTGTAGCTAGAGTGATAAAACGTTGACTGGAGTTGAAAAATCCGATTTATTTAGGAGCAGCTGTGGTTCTTCTCTGTATGGATTTATTAAACATCAGAAACTAAATATTGTGACACATAATATAAAATAAGATTGGCTCAAGCTGCTGGCTCAGTAAAAAACAAACACAGACAAGAGAAATGGGCTTTATTGTATTCTAATATAATTCTGATATTTTGGAGGTAATGTTGCCTTAACTGTCTCCTATCATTTAAGCATAATAATAAAAATAAGAGGCCATAGTGGAAGGTATTTTGATCCCATACACAGGTTTGATTTTTTAATAGTTCTGGTACAAGCAGCTTGAGGAGATCCAAATATCAACACTTCAATCTGAATAATAAAAGTCCACCAATGAGGGCCACCCGGGGAGCAGTGTGTGTGTACCTATCTCAAGGGAACCTCAGTGATGGCACTAAGGCCTCATCCATGGCGCCAGGTAAGCGTGGACAGAGCGGCGACCGTTTTTCAGCTCATTGGAGCTAATCGAAGCCACGCGGGCGTTCGTGTGGCCTCATTCTGGAGGACCATCCCATGATAAAAAAAAAACATCCCTTTGACCTGACGTGCAGTAGTGCGTATACCTGATATCTGCAACGATGTTTGTTCCTCTCCTGCCTGTGGCGCCATATCAGGAGGATTTTTTAAACAAAAATGTAGACTGTAAGTCTTAACAGAGAATAAAACTTTGTTTTCAGTGTAGAATTACAAATCATGATGTCCACCATGTAAACAATCTGGAGAGAATAATTACTGCCCCCACAGGTGAAACACGAAACTACACTTTGGGCTGCAGGCTGGAGTTAAACAGCGTCAGACGAACGCCAGTGTAGCGCCTGACTGAAGTCAATCAAGCACAGATACATAACGCATTTATCCAAGATTCAAACGTCCGTGTGGACGAGTGTTGGGATTCAAACCCACAACCTTCTGGTTGCATGGGCAACGTTCGAGCCACTAATTACTGAGGATAGCTCTGTCATGAGCGGTGTATGTTAGGACTGACTCTCCTCAATGCTCTACAGAGAAGATGTTCAGAAGTGAACGAGCAGCTGAAATTTCTGCAGTCTTGATCTGTTTTAAAGTGGAAAATGAAAACAACCCAAAGCCACTGATGAGAACCGCAACACCAGCGTTTCATCAAAACATATTAAAGCTGCCCAACGTGCGAATGTAGCACACAGTTAATAAGAAGAAAACTGAGAGGAAAGAGTTCATCTACACACTGCAATAAAATACACAACTAGACGCAATAATATACACATCTAGACACTAATATGATGCCCAACTACACACTATAATAAAATACACAACTATACGCAATAATGTACATAACTAGACACAAGAATGCACTAGATGGTTGAATAAAATACACAACTAAACACAACGGTAATATACACACCTGGATGGGGTAATAAAATACCCAACTAGACACTATAACACACAAATACACACTCTAACAAATACATAGACACCATAATAAAATACACAAATAGGCACTATAATAATATACACAACTAGACACTATTGTGCATTACATAACTAAACACTATAACACATAATTAAACACTATAATAATACACATAACTAAACACTATAATAATACACATAACTAAACACTATAATAATACACATAACACTATACTGCACAACTACGCACTATAAAATACACTTCTAGATACAATAATAAGATATACAAATAGACACTATTGTAATACACAAAACAAGACACTATAAAAATACTCATAACTACACACTAATAAAACACAAAATACACTATAAAAAATTCATTAAACACACTATAAAAAATCTTTTACACAAGAAGACACTATAATAGAGTACACAGCTTAACAGCAGACACACTGATCAGCTCAGATCAGGATTGGGGGCAAAAAAACTATTTGATATGGGTGTCTGCTTTTACTGTATTATTTTGTGATCAAATCTGAGTTGTGCTGCTGGAACCTCCTGCCCACACTTTTGGAGGTCACGTTGCTGGGCCTGAAAACCATAATGGGATTTAAAACCAATGTTGTGCCTAAGTGCCAGATAAATATATATATACCCGAGTGAAACAAGTGATTCACCTCAGGATCACTGTGTGCAGGTGTTTAATCCGAGACTCAGCAGACACAGTTTAACCCGTCCAATAGAGGCACAGAACAGTCCAGAATCACGTGCAGAGATTATTTCTCTCGCGTGGCCAGACTTTCTCTCTGTACAGTCCTCATCAGATGAAACCCTACGAGTCTGTTGCGCTTTATAAACAGTGGAATAATAATTCAAACCTTGTGTCGCGTCTCATGCTCGGGGAAGGGAAGCAAGGCACAAATGCAGGTTCCCTTTAATGGATTTTATTATCAAAAACACAGACTCTACTCAAAGCCAAAACAAAAGGGCTTAATCAAAACACATTCAACAGAAAATACATGAAGAGGTTGCATGGAGGTAAATGTGACGGCAAGACAAGAACAAGAATGCAATGAACTTAAAAACAAAACACACTCAGACAAGAACCAATCATAAACCCCAATCCTTTAACTAATACAAGGCGGCTGAAACAGTGACCGAAGACTAAAACATACACCCAGAATATCAAAATAAAAGTCCCCATAACAAAATCCAAAACAGCAGCAAGTGTTTTGATGCAGCATCACCTTGACTACATATCAGGATTCCTACTTTGCAACTTTGGAGCTCTAAATTGTATTGCTATCATTTTATATGATTAGCCAATTTTTTAACAATGCACAATGAAATAACTGATTTAAACTTTACCCACTGATGTTCAGATTTGGCTATTTCAAAACAATGTTTGATGGTGTATTTATTGTACTATATATGAGCATTCTGAGTGATGTTGGCCTAAAATATCAAAAATATCAATACATGATTGTAAATTGTTTCTGTTTGTTAATCCGGGTTGATGTAGATTTCCATTTTGCTTTTATGCACCAAAATGCAGTTCTTAGTCTGAAGAAAAACATGATATTAAGGCGAATGTTCACTTGCTACCTGCTAGAAATTCATTGTAGATGTTTCTTTAGGCAAATTTTCTCATGGGTATTGGATGTTTTCTGTTAACTGTTCTGTTTTCTAGATCTTTCTGTTTTCTACTTTCTTTCATGAATGACATATTGGAACGAGCGTGAGCAGATCTGCTCAGAAGAAAAATCAGATATTGGCATCTGTTCAGACCTACCTTTTACTGTTTTTTGACAAAAGTTGGCTGCCTTATCTGCAGTTTTTTTTTTAGATGATACGATGCGTCAAAAATAAAAATGCCACCTGTCAAAAATGCTGCATCAGATCCCATTCTGATCCTCACAGTTTGTGCAGACAGATTCACTGATAGTAGGAACATTTTGGGTTTGTCAGTGGTTCAAAGTTTGAAGGTTTGACGTTTTTGATACCAAGCAAAGCCAGAAGTTTTGTTTTTTTCCTGCTAGGGTTGGGTATCATTTTATCAATTCTGTCAAAGTAAACTTTATCTCAGCTATAAGCACATATCCAGAGAACAAAAAAAAAGATGCAGAATACACATATAGAAATTAAATATTGCCTCTAAACTACAAGCAAACAAACAGAGTCCTGGAATGTAATTTTGTGTTTTATATGTGTAAAGCAGCAGCAGTTCAATATAAATAGACAGTCAATATTTAAAAAATACGGGAACTCGGACACATGTACTACAAATGTAACAGAGATGTGTTTTGTGCATGTAGCTCAATGTGCATCATCCCCATATTTCTCCAAATTGATTGAAAAAAATCTTTATTAGGAACATTCAGAATGTCCCAAAAGCAATGAGATTAAAATACTAACTAATGTCTGTTCAGTGTAGAGCAAAACACCTGCAACCAAACCAAAGCAAGCAGGTTCGGTTACTTGCAGAACACACTGTTCTAAACCAGTTTTTAATGCTGATTTCACATCTGCTGTGTTTTTTTTTAGTCACATTAACCTTATGAATTATGAGTAATATTAGATTTGCAATAGACTTGCATGCGGTTTTTATTAAACCGCAGCACCAGTCAAGAACTGTTTCAATATTTTCAGTGTGAAGTCAGACAGGCCACACTGTGGCATAGATATAATGATCAGTGTCAGTCAGCTACCACTGTTTCTTCAAAAACACTCAGCATGTAATTATTATATGATCAACTATCATGCACTATAGAACTAGCTTCATCACAAAAACTGAACGTGCAGGAAAAACTAAACACAGATTTGAAATCAGCATGAAAAACACTATAAAACCCACAGAAACGTATACAAGATAATCATTGTCATGCATGTATGGCACTCTTATTTTTTCTTGTTTAGTCGAGTGAAGCCACATTTTTGAGTGTTTGCCTTGATACTGACACTCACTTTATTTTTTCGTCAAGGGTGGTAGTTGGTTAAATTGCTTAAGTTGGTTGGTTGAAGTGTTGTGTTAGATGAAGATCAACATGCTGGCAAGTCTTTGGCTAAGAAGAAGAAACAGAGTAAGGGAGAGGAAACAAAAAGTAAAGAAATATAAGTAACAGGGTGTGAATTCCTCCCTGTGTCGGTGTGTAGTTCCCCCGGGTTCTCCGGTTTCCTCCCACAGTCCAAGGGCAAGTGAACTGGAGGTGCTAAATTACTCATCGCTGTGTTTGTATGTGTTTTTTGCCCAGTGGTTGACTGGTGATCTGTTCTGGGTGTTTCTCTGGCCACTGGGTTGGGCTCCAGCACCCCCTGTGACCTTGGTTAAGAATAATCGATTCAGATAACGAATGGATGGATGGTTGAGTTCTTCATTTCTAGTGCTCATCTGTTTTCAGCATCGCTTTCTGCATAGGTCACTGTGTCCAGACCCCCACTTTCCCTCCCAGCAATGAGAGTTTAATTGCTGTTCCAGCAGCCGAGTTCTGCACTCTGAACCCTTAAAAGGGGATTTTAACTTTAAGTGTTTGTTAAGCATCACTTTAGGGAGAGTGTTCTAAACTCGTTCGGAGCGGCTCTTGACCTCCTCCTGCATTGGATCAGGGGTGGAGGATAACACTTTGGAGTGTAAAAAGAAGCAAAAATATCCAAAAGGCTCAATTTAAAGTCGAGACTAGAGTGTTTTTGCCGAGAGTTTAAAGACGGCATTTTGGAACCATTTCCAGCAGCACCTGTGAATTTGCATCCAGTGCGTTTTAACCGCAGACACTCAGCTATGAGCCCTTAGTCGAACCTGCATGTAGAACAAGTGCAGGTAAATAAAAAAATGATTTATTTCGCTATCTCTCTCTCTCTCTCTCTCTCTCTCTCTCTCTCTCTCTCTCTCTCTCCCCCTCCCTCTTTTCTTCCCTTCCTCTCTTCTCTCTCTTTGTCTCCTCCTC
>JBBJLR010000160.1:1212148-1222373 GCA_037577145.1 Brachypetersius gabonensis
ATATATATATATATAGATATAGAGAGAGAGAGAGGGAGAAAGAGAGAGAGAGAGATGTGTATATTTATTTATTTACAAAACTTTCTTCTGAAGTATTCTTTCTTTTTGACACTTATCCTCTTCAAAACTCCTTATTAGTGTTGAGAGCACACTAAGTGACTCCCCCTTTGGCCTGGCTGGTGTCTTCAGAGTCCAGGAGCTCCTCGGCTGAAGCTGGAGTAAAGGAGCTCTGACTGTGGATGTCTGTGGGAATCTGATTTTATCCTAAAATTGGAAACAAATTGTGTGGAGCCTAAACTTCATGCGCTGTGGGTACTTTTTCCTCCTCTCTTTAGAGGCTCTTGTAACTTTTCTGATGTTTTGTCCTTGAGATGTACTCTGATGTACAATGTTTCATTCCTGTCTGTGAATGGAGTTAATGGAATATTCCAGCATTTTCCAGCCTGATCTCCACTCACTAATGCTCTTCTTGATAGGTTTCCTTGTATTTAGTAATACATTTATCAATTAAGGTGCCACTTGGGCCACATAACATGATATTTGTTGAGATTTTCCATTTCTTTGTGGGTTTGTTATATGAATTAGATTGCAGACTATTTTGAAAACATGTATCAGAAAGCAAAGAATTAGTCAATTACTCTAACAGAGTATTTGGTTGCAGGATAAAAGTATTGGGACGTCGTTGGGGAGTGGTGAACTGTTTTCGGGGAATAACCCCTGATCTACTCGGGTTGAAAATATAAATGAGGCCTCATTGGAAAGGTCCTGGAGATCTACTGAACTGTAGAGTTTGAAGTGTCTGAGTGCTTTCCTCATCGAAATATGCAACTTGGAAGGTTGTAGGACAAAAGTATTGGGACACCGCAGCCTCCTTGTGTGAAAACATCCAGAAAAAATATATTTATTGCCACAAAATAAGAAAGGCGGAGGATATTTGCAGTTTCCACGTGTGGGAAATTCCGCAATATTGCTTCTTTATTTGCAACTTATCATCTTACCGAACCTAAATGTACAGTGCTAATGCTGCAGGATTTTTAAAGATCAAAAAATGCTTTTTAAAACATTAACTCTGCATTTTAAAACATCTAAACTCTGTTGTAAAACAGCATCAGACATCTGGTGATGTACTCACTATAAAAAGAATTCAGTGCAGTATTATTAAACAGTTTTACATTATATATCTTGTTATTTACCTTTCCTGTTTTTTGTAAGGAACTTTTGCCATGTGTGAGCGCAACGGTCTTGAGATAAAATTATGTGTTTTGATTGGTTTTTGATTAGTTTCTGTATTTCCGTTTGACCTTTGTGTCAGTCCACCGTCATTTTGTTTTCCTGTCTTTGTTTGAGTTAGGTTTAGGCCCTCGTGTCTATTTCGTTTTGTTTATAATAAAAGTTTTACCAATACGGAAGTCTGTATGTGTGCCTGCCTTGGCTGCTGAGTTAAACATTTTTGTAAAGTGTGTATGTATACATTAGGGGTGGGCATAGATACATTTTTTAAATCTAGATTAATTTCACTGTAATCTTGGAATTAATCTAGATTAATCTAGATTAACATTTTAATCTAGATTTTTCTAAATTAAAATGGCTCATTTGAATTCTGCCGAAGGTCTGAGCCCCCGCTCCCAAAATGATCTCAAGCCACCCTAAATATAGTCATTATTCTACTATTTTAAAATTATATATCCAAACATTTCATACAAGATATCACTGAGCACAGATACACACTTTACAAATAGAAACAAGATTATGAATTGAAATGAAAAATACTAAGTCTAGCTATCATTATTGAATTAAAATGATGTCCTGGCTGTCGAAGCTACATGCCGCTGCTTGTTAGCGAATAGCAACCGGAGCCCGTTTAGTAATATTTCTCTGGTAGCGCCGTTTGTACTCAGTTCAACAGAACAATACTATGAGTGTCTATTACTGTTCACTGCTTAACTTTACTTGTTTCCTTAAGTGAAAGGAAAAGTTTGGTGAAAATTCTCATTTCCCAAACCAGACTCTGACAGTACGGCAGGACGGTGTGTTTCTGTCTGTCCAGGACCGTCCGTCTCTAATTATGGTGCGGGGGGGGATATGAGCGTCTTCCTCCCAGAAGAGTCTCTGCTCTAAATGTGGTGTGTTCGAATGCTGATTACACAATTTTAGCCCTCATCGCTGTGGTCACGCTCGTCCACCTGTGACCGAACACTTCCTCGCCGCACTCTTTCCTGGAGTGGCCTGCGTTTGCAGCCTGTAGATAATACACACTCTTCCAGGGAGCTGCATCAACCCTGATTAAGCATGAAACAGGAAGGATGTGTCATGGATGCAGTTTACATGTGAGATCATCAGTACTGTCGCAGCCAGGAAAGGCCGTGTTGGCTGTAAACACGGTGTAAACTGATGATTAGTGATTTCAAAGCAACATAAATGGTTAATTTACAAAAGTGTGAGCCCTCTTCATTTGTCACTATAATATGAATGATCTCTTTGGCTCTAGGTGTATTCTTATTGGTCCTTATATATATCACAAATGTCATATATATTACTATAAACACTTCCAGGCAATGTTTTTGCAAGTTACTGACTAAATATTTTCTAAAAATACACACAATGTTCATTACTAACAAATTAAATGTGCAGTATTCTCACCATTTGAGTTCCTTTATTAGCCAGAAAATGTTATATTTTTGTTCTTCATCACTACTGGCCTATAAAAAAATCTCCTAATATAAATATAATTATAATGTGGATCACCGAGCCAGTGGGATGAAACAATTATCATCATTCTCTCCATATTAAAGAAATCCACTAGCATTGCAACAGTGATGACGAGACCATTTTTACGCCCCTCTCTGGATTTAGTAAAAGAACTGAAAAGCCAAAGCTCCAATATCTGCACAACTGTTTCTAATTAGAAGTGAATTTCTATTCATTTTAAGTTCAAGTTTATGTTGGACACCACAGGTTTCACCGCTGATCCATTAATTTCATAAACTGCAGGTTTTTATTCTTGTTCAGCTGGAAAGTTGTTGGTTGAACTCTAAATGAAAATGTGTGAAATAAAGCCAGTGTTCTTTCTAAGATGAGAGAATCTGTAACAGTGCAGGTCTGACTCCTATTAACTGGTACAGAGTCAAATTCTAGACTGTCCTTTAACTTTAAATGCACTCGTTACTGTTTCAGCTCTTAATAGCTCCTTAAATATCTAACACTGGTCTGGAGATCCACAGTATCATTATCATTATATTAGAAGGCTTTTTCTAGGTCAGTAGTGATGAATAACAAAAATTATGACATTTACTGGATAATAAAGCAACTCTGATGATGAAAATACTGTACATTTATTCTTAGTAAAGAATATTGAGTGTATTTTTAACAAATATTAAACGAGTAACATGAAAATGTACAAAAAACCTGCCAAATTTCTGAAAGAAAGCATTTTTATGGAAGTGAATTTTCATCTCCTGCATTTATTTTAAGCTTGCTGAGCTCCACCTGACACTGAGATTCTCATTTTGAGGCGAGAATCAGGCAGATTCCCAGTGGCCCTGCAGGGAAAACCTCTTTTCACAGGTAGACGTGACAAATGTCAGAGAAAGAAAAACATCCTCTCAGCTTCCGTTGTCAAAACAATGACAGACGCGCGCCTCCTTTTATTTACAGGAAACACATCATAACCCCCCCCCTCAATTTTCCTCCTCCTCTGGCAGCAGAAAACAGACAAACTGGCCTCGGACGCGCTGGCCGCTCCTCTCTCTCAGCATTGTCCCATCCTGCTATTATTATAACCAGGCAGCGGTGCTGCATTTGAAATGCTGGCCTGACCTTTGGCCCCAGTTAACCAGAGGGGCTCTAAAATTAGCAGCGCGGCCTAAAAATGTTCTGGGAACTCTTCGGGGGGATTTTTCAGCCGTGAGCCGTCCCCGAGTGGGCCGTGACGCGGCCGGTGGGATGGGGGGCCAGTTTCTCGTGAGAATGCCGGCATGCCGAGGGATGTTTACAGAGCGTGTTCACACACAGGCCCTCTGCCCGCCTGCTTTCAGCACGCCGCTGTTTTCGCAGCCGGCTGGCCGGCCCTCGCCGCCCCACTATCTGAGATAGTGAGTACATCCCCCTGCTGAGGAGTGACAGAGCAAAGAGCTGCACTATCATCAAACAACCAAACAACTTGCTAAAACTTACAACTGCCTCTGCAAACACTGTGCATTCATTATTTACTGCACATTGTTAACACAGTAACCATTTACTGGTATCTACCCTTATTCTGCATTTTTGCCTCCACTGCTAGAGTACAGCATCTGTCATAAGACTGTATACATCCAATTGTGCACTATGTGTTGTCTTGTCCTGTTGTTTTGTTGCTCTTGTGTTTTTCTTGCTCTCTTTACAGTCTCTGTATTTTGCCCTGCCTGCACTTGTGTAGTCTTGTGTTGTGTTTTTGTTCTTCCTGGGTCTGTTTTTGTTCGTGGTGTTGCACCGCGGTCCTGGAGGAATGTGGATTGGTTTCACTGTGTACTGTGTGTGTGTGGCTGAAATGACAATGATGTGACATAATATCATCAAAAATATCTAAATTTTGACCCCATTTCACAGTAGCCATCAAAAGCAATCTTGCACAATTCAAAGAGGTCTGCATGGGGGTTGGGTGAGATGACTAAAATCTGTTTAAAAATCCATAATTGTCAACTGAATTATTTACTTTTGGAACGTTTATTTTCAATCTACAATACAGCACTCAAATGTATCCCTCAAGCAGACGGGGACGACTAAAAAGTGGAAAGTGAAAGAAATCCATAATTTTCTGAATTAACTGAAACATTCATTAACAATCTGAAAATATTATCACATGATTTTAAATAAAGATGTTTTACTGACAAAAAATCTGACCCTTATACCAGCAGAATGGCCACTATGAGACCTGCAGAACAGAGATAGGTGATTAATATGTGTGTAGAAAGTGTAGAAAAAACCCCCAAAACAAAACAAACAGTTTTCAACTGAATTTTATCCTTCTGGCAGTTTTAGGACTTCATTTGACTCAGATGTATCCCTGAAGCATTAAACTTCAGATAAACACTGCGAGAGGCCGCTTCTTTCTGTGTAAATTTCTTTGAAGATCTCCGTTGGGTATTAAGCAGGACTTGCAGCCAGCAGGGCTTCCTCCGAAACATGCGACCTGGTTTTAAAGACAACGCCATGGCAACAGGTAGCGGCTCTGGGGCGCTGGAATCCTCCGGCCGCCCCGGTCTGGGTGTCAGAAGGCTGTTTAGGGCTCTCTCCCTGCTTTGTGTGAGCGGACACTGCGGTGGCAGTGGCGGTTTAACAAATAGTGTTTGGCTGTGCTGGCTTGTGGGCACTTTGTGTGCCGGCGCTGAAGGACAGAGGAGGGCCTTGTCGCCGCCGGCCGTGTGAATGGGGAGAGGTTAGAGACGGGGCAGGAGAAACACGAAGCCCCCCCAGCTCCGCCGACGCGCTAAAGAGAGACACCTTGAAGTGAGTGACCTCAGCGAAACCATAAACACAGTTTGGGTGTTGGGGGGGGGGGGGGGTCGCGGTGCTGCTTCTGAGAGCGCGCCGGGGGGCCTACACTGCTTTCTTCTTCGGGGGGAAGAAAAGGACATTGTCATTCATGGCTCCTGAGCTTTGATTTAGAGCTTTGAGAGGCCATGGATGTGACGCCCAGCGAGGGGCCTGCTGCTGTGAGAACAGAGGTGAAGCCGGCAGCGCCCATAAAATCGATTATTGATGCACTTTAAATGCAATAGGGGTTCGCTGTCCAGCAAAGACAGACTCTGAAAGCACGTTGACGCCCCGACACGGCCTCTTCAGTGTTAATCCTGAAGTCGATGCTTTGGTAAAGCCTGCATTTTGAGCGACAAGGTGCTAAAGGTGTCCATGAAATGCTCATGGTTATGCAAAATCAGCAGAAGAGCCACGACTGGACGAGCAAGTTTGAAATAAACAGTGAAGCTTTAATGAGATTTAATGATTGGTTTAGTTTTTGCTACATACTTTTAGTATTTCATTAAGTACATTTAAAAGGAAGATTAACAAACAAACTACAGGCTGGGTTATCGGTAACACACTCAGGGGAAAGTTTGGTTAATTGAGGCAAAATATTGCTCATTCAGTATCATTGTATTTTAATCACAAAATTTTCAGCCTACACTCTGTTCCAAATTATTATGCAAATGATATTTTCCTCATTTACCAATATAATTGATGTAGACACCAGTCAGCATAATTCTCATGTTATCAACTATTAAGAGTACAATTCAAATTTTATTGAACAAACCTCCGAATGATAACAGTATTTTTTTTTATAAAAAACTGACAATGAACTGTTCCAAATTATTATGCACAGTAAGTTTCAAAACACTTTATAGGTTGTAAAGAACTGAAATTTGTCATTTGTTGTGTTTGCAGCATGTTCACTAAAATCAAAAGCTATTTCAATCAAACTTTTAACATTTTAACTTTTTAAACATTTTAACAGATCATGTTACATTTTGACACAGGACCCCTTATTTGATAGCAGCTTCACAAGTCTTGCATCCATTGAACTTGAGTTTTTGGACAGTTTCTGCTTGAACTTGTTTGCAAGATGTCAGAATAGCCTCCCAGAGCTGCTGTTTGGATGTAAACTGCCTCCCACCCTCATAGATCTTTTGCTTGAGGCTTCAAAGGTTCTCAATAGGACTGAAGTCAGGGGAGGATGGAGACCACACCATGACTTTCTCTCCTTGTATCCCCAGAGCAGCCACTGATGCAAAGGTATTCTTTGCAGCATGAAATGGAGAATTGTCATGTGTGAAGATGATTTAATTACGGAAAGCGTTGTTCTTCCTTCTGTACCAGGGAGGAAAGTGGTCAGTCTGAAACTCCACATACTTTGCAGAGGTCATCTTTACACCTTCGGGGACCCTAAAGGGGCCGACCAGCTCTCTTCCCATGATTCCGGCCCAAAACATGACTCCACCACCTCCTTGCTGATGTTGCAGACTTGTTGGAACACGGTAGCCGTCCACCAACCATCCACTACTCCATCCATCTGGACCATCCAGGGTCGCACAGCACTCATCAGTGAACAGGACTGTTTGAATGTATTTCTCTGCCCAATGCAGTCGTTTCTGCTTGTGAGCATTGGTTAGTGGTGGCCGAATAGAAGGTTTATGGACAGTTGGAAGGTTCTGGAGGAGTCTACACATTGATGTCTGTGGGACTCCAGAGGCACCTGTTTGCTGCTACATACTGGCATTATAGCAGCTGCTCTCTTGATCCGATGCACGGATCTGGCAGAAATCTTCTTCAGTGTGCTTTTATCTGCACAAACCTGTCTGTGCTCTGAAGTCACAAATCTCTTAATAGTGTGATGATCACGCTTAAGTTTTCGTGAAATTTCTAATGTTTTCATCCCTCGTTCAAGGCATTGAACTATTTCACTCTTTTCAGCAGCAGAGAGATCTTTTTTTCTTCCCCATATTGGTTGCTAACTGTGGTCTGCTTAGTAATGTGGAACGTCCTTCTTAAGTAGTTTATCCTTTAGTTGGGCACACCAGGTAAACTCATTATCACAGGTGTCTAAATTTTTTTTCAGTGATCCAAAGAGCCCTGAGACACAATGTCATCAATGAGTTTAATTGAAAACCAAAAAATCTAATCTTTATGACACTTAAATAGAATTTGCATAATAATTTGGAACAGCGTGTACATACATAAAAATATAACAGTAATGTGTAATGTGTGCAGTGTGACAAAACGGTTTTAGACCACAAAGTAAAACATCACAGATCACAATAAAATGTGGCGAAATGTTTAAATGTCATACGTAAAACATTACTAAATTAATTAAAATATCCAAAAAATGAATTGTTTTGAAGCAAATGGGAAATATGGAGTTTCTTTCATTGCTTACTTTGGAAGGTTTACCTGAAACACTGTATTTTAATGGACCCCCTCGTGGGGTTTCAAAAAGGAACAGAGGGTGATGAAATAACACAGGTAGGATTTCTGTGACTTTAACACACACTTCAGGAATCAAAAGTTACTTTGATGGTACAAAAACTACGGTGATATCTGTTCGACTGCTGTCAGAACTCGGCCGGTGATGCTGCTATAAGAAACGATATGTGATCCAACAGCATGTTTTACTTGAACCCGTTTTAGCTGAACTACATAACATGTGCACATTTTATTGTACCCCATGTCCCCTTCCACATTCTCCAGAACAGGAAAACACTGGAAGTCCAGACACACTGGAGAGGTGGTATTTAGATTACTGTTACATTCTACATTAGGAGAATCCTTTAAAATACCTCGGCACTAAATTACAATTCTGCAGTGTTTAAGCCATTTACTTAAGCCAGTCAAGAGTGTAAATATCATACATTTATGCAACATTTCCTCAGTTGTTTAAACAGTGGACTAATTTACCTTACATTAACCTTTTAAACTCTGGGTCATTTATGAGCGTTTTTGCATCCCTTTATTTATTGGCTTTAACATTTTAACTCCATAAGCTAGTCATTCACATTCATGCCTTGTGTTGTTTTTGCAGAAGACAACGGGCAACTTATTTATGCAATGAAGATGTGAAACTAACAAATTTTAAGTAAAATCTTATTTTTATAAGCAAATTCTAGTGTTCACCTAGTAAAATGTAACTTTTTTTTTTTCATTTCTACAAAATGTTGTTCAGTAGAGATTTAACTTCATAAATATGTGGGCTAAAGGTCCATAGCCATTGTTATAGAATTTTTTTTTCAAACATTCAATGGTTTATTAGAATATAAAAATATGAGCTTATTTCATTTTTGGTATCATTATTACAGCTTAAGTTCAGATGACCTCTATAATGCAGTTAAACACCAACAGTAACAAAAATATGACGCAACAACAGAATGAAAATAAATGTATTTTTATTATATAAAAAAGTCAGACAGTGGGAAACAATAAATAAAAACACGGATGTTTTATGGAGTTTCAGCAGTATGTTTTTTGTGGGAAACCTTTTGAAATGTACTCTCTTTTGTGCACATGATTACTCTCGAATAATGTATTGCACAAACATGGGACTTAAATGTAGGGTAGGGCAAGTCTTCTAGATTTCAGTGATATGTGTATCATTCAGAGGTGTTACTCCGGTCACGAGTTATGAGGAGTTTAAAGGTTAAACAACTTAAACAATCCTGTCACACATTTCTACTGCATTCATGTTAACCCATGATCATTTTATGCAAAGAGATATTAATTTACCACCCAGAAGCATTACCTGATGAAAACTGGCTACTCACAGCACAGAGGAACACACCGAGAGAGATTTCAGCAAAGCTGTTTCACATGTACGTAGGTCGTGGGCTTGAGTCCCGGCTTGGATGGCTGAGGGGCTTTCCTGCATGGGCTTTCCTCCTACAGTCCAAAAATATGTATGTTAGTTTAATGCTTAAAATATGAGTGAGAAGTAAAACAAATGGTAAATTGTAATCGTACTGTAAAACAGCTCCTTATGTGGAAGTTCCCCCGGTGTGTGTTGGTGCTCGAGGTGTCAGACATTATGCTAAGCTTTGTTTGATGTTCCTGTGTCACCTAGAACCAAAGTTACTGTAATTTAAACGCATGTAATTCTAAAAACCACTGGGGTTTAAAAATGGCACCACGAGCAAATGAACATAAAGAACAAAAATGAAGAAATTTCTTTTATTTCACAAGTGGGAGGAGAGTGACGATGTCATGTCGCCACCTCGGGGAAGAATGCAGCAGCACGTACTCGACATTCTGGCAGGGTCTTTATTTTACTTTCAAACACAATTCAAACTCAAAAAGTGACTTTGGGTCAGCCTCCTGGCGACTCGGCTCGACCGAAGACCCTTCTGTCACTGTCGGGACTGCACGCCCTTCTCTCGCCCTCTCCGAGGACCACTCCTGGTCCTAATCCAGTCCGGGTCTTGTTTCCCACTCCGCCACAGTCCTGTAACACACAAACTGAGGGAAAGGGAGCAGGGAAGTGTAGGAGAACCCCTGCAATGGGGTAGAGACTCTTCTCGGTCCAACTCCCTTGAGTCAGCTCACCGCTGTGAGAACCAAGTCTCTCCTTTTCTCGCTCCTTAGCAAATCCGGCCCGCGAGCCCACCACAACCTACGACCCGACCGAAGAGGCACCAGCTGTCACTGCTGGGCGATACAGCTATTCTCCCCAAAATGACTCGTGGAGAATATCCCCACTATGATGATCGGA